>JAULKQ010005432.1:0-14804 GCA_032356285.1 Smithsoniella earleae | reverse complement strand
CGCAGAGTCAACTGCTTGCTCGCTGGTTTGATGCCTGAAATGGCCTTAATTGCATCTGTAACTGAACTCGCCAAACACGACACATAAATCAAACTCGAGCATCAATCAGCCCGAGGGTTCACATGTTGCCGTGGCTTCAAAAGATGGAGTTATTGGAGAAGATTCATTAGCTTCTTCATGTGCAACTCAGCGCCTCACCACTATCGGCCTCCGACATTCATAATCGTTGTAAATGAAGCTTTTGTCTTCTTTTAAGACCCTTGTAGCTCACAGAACATGTCTCGAGTTCACACAAGCTGTCTGCTTTCAGAAGTGTTGATCTGTCTTGGGGGTGTTACGTGTGGTAGAAGCCTGAGTTAGCAGGCCCCTACAGGTATGCATCCTTTGAACCATTGTGCTACAGTTTCTGACACCCTGCCTAGCAACTTCCACTCAAAATGGGTAATCCAAGCAGCTATAAAAGGCATGAGATTCCAAAATTTGACTTCGAGGTGTGGTATTTTTGACTAGGTTTAATATTATAGAGAGTTCACAATTCTTTTTCCCAGTGGTTGTAAGTTCGGCTTCAATGCCTGGACACCTGGCCAAATAGTGCCAGCTTCCCAGCATCAGGTGAACCGTTACTCATTCACAACCCCAGCTTTTTAATGCTTGAAAAGTATACAGTTGAAGTGAGAGCCTGTACTAAATGTACTCCAGTCGGTGTTTGCAAGAATGAATTGTCTGCTTCCAACGTGAATTATGCAAGATTCGCCGACCACAGCACTGGTCAACCTTTCCCCAAATTGTGTTGCGTGTTACCTTCCATGTTTTTCAATCACACGCCACAATACTGTACCCACATAACTATTTACGTCAACGTCAAAGAGTTCCCTTCAAGACCTTCCAACTGTGATTATCCCCAGAGAGGCAGGTAACAAGCAATGCCAATAGTTCATCCGTGCTACCAAACTGCAGGTTCACAGGTCACACAGCAAAGGTTTACATATGCTCCAGCATTGTACAGAAAAGACCGCTTGCCATCATCCATGGCTAGCACATTCTAGTGACTAAGCCTTAGTATGCATAGTGTGAGGATGGTAGAAAGTTCATGAAGAAGAAAATTACACGGGGACTTGAGCAAGTGCTGGGACAGCAGAAGTGCAGGCACTAACTTCTAAAACTGTCCTAATCAAATGAACCCTTTTCCTTCTGCAAGCGCCTTCGGTTCGTGCCTTTGTCAGGCAGGAATGCGCTGACAGTTGCATCATAGGCACATGTATCGCATTGAGGCCGGAGGGGCAAGTGGTAGACACATCACTGCAATCATGACTTGGATTACTATGTCCAGGAAGTTCAACATCGGTGAAATTCGGGCTTCTTGCTGCCACACACACCTGCTTTAGAGCTCGTAGTGCATTTATGTTGAATGTGCTCATAAATCTATGATTAATCCACTTGATATCGATTCCATTTCTGTAAGGCTAACATGCCGAAACAGCAAGGTGGACTACTTCTTGGAATCAGTATATAGCGTGGTATTGTCATGCGTACTTGGGGTGTTGCATATTGGGAAACGTTGTAAATAGAGCAAGGCCGGTGAATAGCGTTGCAATGAATGTTCTGTGACTCTGAGTGCATGCATGAGTTGCTGGCTCTTATCTTGAACAAAGGTGAGTGATTGGGAACTTCAGGATGTTGTGTACGTGTGAGATGATGTTAAACTGTATTCATGGGAGCCACTCATGCAGATTGAATTTCTACCCAAGTGAATCATGAACTTAGTGTTCTCCTTCACTCCTTACACTATTCATACACGTGTCATGAGGGGGCTGTGCCTCCACTGTGTTCGTGATCGAGAGTTTCTAGGCCTGGACACAAAGTTCTATGCATGAGTAGAGCATGGCCGTAAGTAAGGCGTGAACTGTGCATGTTACGGGTAAGGTGGCGCAAGGGTGGCTTTTGGCTGCAGCCCAAATCTGCATGATACACAGCTCGTGCTTAGGTAACTTTGAACACGCGATGGCGCAAGCTATGGACATACGAAGTCACCTTGCATGGCATGGCATGCGTTGTATCGTTTTCGTTCAAGTAGGTGCCACAGGAGCATTTCGTCGATGGCGCATTGTCCATTGCGGAAGGGCCAGCTGTTGATGGTGGTCACATTATGATTCGAGAGCGGGAGTGAATCTAGAAGCGCTGCTGAGGGGCGCTTGTGGAGGCTGAGAATGCGGACGTTGTGATTCTTACCCAACTAAACCCAAAGCTGCGAGAAAATTTGGAGCAGTTTGGGGCAGAAAGGTCCGACTGGGGATTTGTCCTACAGTTACGCACGCCGCTGGGTCAATTTTGGGCAGATTGGCACACATAAAAGTACATCTTGTCTAATAGGTGCATGTGAGCGATAGTATTTAAGCTAAACTGCATATAAACTTTCAGTTTCCGAGGCTGGCGATTCATAACGAGTGATTATAATTTTGTTCTGTGACAGCGGAATAAATACTGCGATTTGCGGCAGTATAGTCCAGAAACGTGATGGGACAATAGTATGAGAAGTTCTAGTAGCGGCGGGAATTCTCTCTCTAAGTTTGGCGTGAAATGCAGCTTTAGATGTACAGTATCGGTACAGTTTCTTCCGAGTCACAAATTTGTAAGCTTCGCCACAACGTGTGTCTCTGTATCGAGCAACAAGTGTCTGGGCATTCGCCACGTCTTGCCTCAGTAATTCCGGGCGCAGAGGAGTGTATGGGACGGGTGTAATCCGCGCTGTGGACCAACTGGTTGGATCAACCAGGGCGCATCCAAGCTGTGAACGGAGCTTGAGACCTGAAATACAGAAGACGTCTCCGTAATAGATTCCGTAGTATTCAGCTTGCATTGCATTCTTATCAACTATTCAGCAAATGGGTGCATTGATGGTTTACTTTGAAGGATCACGTCTTCAAAATCCGTTGGGAGAACCCACTGCAAATAAACTTTCAGTTTCCGCGCGAGTGATCAGCAAGAAAATCTCAGCAACACCGCCCCCCCTTGATGCACCACAGTTGTCTTGCGAGCAATATTCGATGATCCATCACATCGAAAGTACACACTGTCTACGCTACTCTCGACAGCCCGACGACGCAAAGACTTCGGGAACTCGAATACTCGAGATTCGCCCACTTTGCCTGGAGATTGAAGAAACGCAAGTTCACATTTATTAACGCTGGCACCTCATCTTGCAGATTCCAGTAGTCCTGGAGCAAGATGGCTGCCAGCTGGCCGCTGTCGTGGCGAGAGGTGCCGACGTGAATGAACTGGCGAT
This sequence comes from Smithsoniella earleae, assembly GCA_032356285.1. NCBI lineage: Eukaryota > Viridiplantae > Chlorophyta > Ulvophyceae > Smithsoniella > Smithsoniella earleae. Next base: position 11,521 of record JAULKQ010005432.1, on the reverse strand, counting down.
CTCAACCTTATTGGCTGACAGCAGAAGGCCCGTTTTGTTTCCAGACAGTGGAGACCTTGCGCCCACCTTCCATTGAAACTCTGGTAACGCTTACAAGTACTTTGCCTAGCGATCTCGTCTTACGGGTTTGACATTATGAGATATGTACAATAGCTGAGTTGATGTTTATCTCGCGCCTTTCACGACGTTTAAGCTCGACAGAACGGATTGTGTCTCCACATTATTTTTCAACTTTTGTTAGATTAAGATCATTTGCAGTCTAACAAAGCACTTATTTGTTATCTGCCACACATGCTCGCCCGTGTAGCTTAGAAGCCGAGGCCAGAAGGAAAACGGCCTTTGTCATTCCGAGAGATCGGATTTGGAACTATCAAGGTTTTCTGCTGACACATGTAACTTTCCATGTTTCAATTTGGTTGCTTATATGTTCTTCATGGTATGTCCGAATCTATGAAGAGATCGAAACATAGAATTCGCCTGAATGCGAATGACACGGTTCATCATGATGCAAAACGCATGCAGCATTCACGTGCAGCTCGAAAGCCTTTTGAAAGCATGTTTGCCTGAGAATTTTCAACTCTGTTCGAACCATTCAAATCTTGGACTTCGACCCGGCAAACTCTCCCAACGTGTGAGCTCTTGTGAGCTTGTGTATGTGGACATTCAGGTTAAAACACTTAGACTAGCTGCCCTTTGGTAGCGCTCAAGCTGTTTGCTTCCCAGTTGTCACAACCCTTTTGTCCCTGACCTCAGCACCAACACATGCTACTCGTGCCAATTAGTCCTCTTGAAGATTAAGCCCTCGACTTTCAGAGAAGAGAGCTTGTTTCATACCGAGCTTCAACTGGCCTCAGTAAATTCCAGTACTCTGTGCGGGCGACAATGTACAATAAACATTCCAGCCCTATGAAATTGACTAAGAACAGCATGCGGAGCAGTTGGAATATATGTTTTGTGGCCATTTGTCTCATAGATCTGTGCCCGCTCGCTGTTGGATTGCAAGCACGAGTGTGGCGTCAGAACTTGCGGGGACTCAGACATGGCGCTATCAGGACAAGCGAGCTTCGCGTTCAACGAAATGGGCATCTTGAACATACAGACTCCAAAATTGGGATTGCAACCTCGATTCGGAGACAAATTGGAAGTGACACTGACGGCGTCAAGGCGTTTGCTAGTCCCCACGATTTGGAGGTGGCCAGGGAGTTATCAGTGCGCAACCGAAGGTCATACACAGCGAACTCTGATGTAAGTAGAACATCTACCACTCTCTCAGTTGAAGATAGAGTCGCAAGGCTACGCGCAGAATTTGAAAAGCAGCGCCAAACTATCGAATCGGTACGAAGCAAACACCAGTCCACTCACTTCATCAAATATCAGCCCATGAAGGCATTTGACATGTTAATTCTCCTCGGTTGAAGCAGCTATTATCTATTGATTACCGAAATTCCAGGTGTCTAATTTGTATTCTGAAAGCACTGCACAGAACGAAGGGTTCTATCTCGCAAAGAGGCCAACGCAACCAAGATATACGGATATCTCATGGTTGCACCACAACACAGTACTACGCGCACGACTTCTGGTCAATTCTCGCGCTTCTGAGGAACGCATTGACCCAAGAGCAAAGCGAGTGCACAGTAAAGGAGTCGTAAATATGGCCACCGAAGTGCCACAACTGGTCTAACTTGCGTTCAAACCTCTTTATTTTCACTCATTGAAATTGAACTCGAGTATCTATGTCAACAAGTGGCTGTAAGCTACCATGGGTCGAGGTGATTTCGGTTTCGCATTTCTTTTCACCAACTATTACCGCAAGAAGCAAATGAAAAATGTCGTCGAACTTAGTGACAATTTGGTCGCCATCTAATGGCAGTACATGTCGCGACTGTTCGCTGTTAAAATTCTTCTGGAACCCCACTTCTGGGCACGTCATGCTAGCGTTTCGGAAGACCCTGCCAACATTCGATCAGACCTTTCGTGCGCCAGTGTTCTACAGCTGGCGGCAAAACCATTTACCTCTCAGCCTGTGCAGTTGGTCCGATACTCAATCGTGCATATTGAACCCGAGGTTTTCGACCACCTTCTCCCAGACATTACGCACAATCGTTCCCAGTCTGCACGCTAATTGCAACTCCACTCTGATTCCCCACCCAACATTAGCTAGGCGCACGCAGAATCGATCTCCGCACAGCTATCCATTCAAGTGATTAGCGAACCCTCCAAATACACTCCATATCATGCCTGACTCTTACTACAGCAAAGAAGCACAATGCCCAACAGTAGGTCTTGTCACAGCAAATGATGTCATGCCGCAACAGCTTCTGGCGCTCTTTGACCTGTTTGGCAAGAAAACCAACACAATGGAAAAGTATTTTCAGGTTGTCAATTTTGCACTAACCTGTTTTACTATCAGCTCTTACGTTGCCTTAGTCTGAACATATCATTCCTGCCTTCAAAAACAGTCAGGTGCTTTTCATATCCAAGTAAATGTCAGCTCCAACTCTTCCAATTCCTTGCAATTTCTGCATTTGTGCACCTCAAAGGAGCCGAATTGTGTTTTGAGCTGGAAGAAACCCAGCTTTTTTGAAGCAGTAAGCTGAATAGTAGGCTCACATGTGGGGTGGTGGTGCTCAGGATGAAACACCAGGTCAGGAACTGGGGGATGTTCCTTTGAGAAAGGAAACTTGGGTGCCAAAAGCAGAGGAGGCAGTGCCGTTACCCAGCCTGGACCAGATGATCAGAGATGCTGGTGTCACTACCGACACCCCCTTCCTGTTCATCGGGGTACTCTCCTCCCGGAAGACATACCGCAGGCGAGCCACAGTCCGCAACACATGGCTGCAGTTCACCACTCACACCCCCACGAAGCTCGTAGACGTCAAATTCATCCTGTCCCCCGACGAGGTGCAGTTCCTGACCCTTGCTCCTATTCCTGAGGTCAAATTTTTCACATAGTGCATGTCAAAACACAAAGCCCTTCAGCAACAGGCTTTCAACTGTGCCCCTTTCACACCCTCCTTAGTTGTCCTATAATAACAGCCAGCACAGAATAGCAGCGTTCGGGATTGAAAAGCCAAATCCACACTAAATTTTACCGATTGTTGACCTCTATTATGTCGTACATACAGTGGTTCGCGGTGTCATGATTTATCATTCAATAAGCAGACACCGCGCAGCGAGGTATTTTGTCGTCAAATGGTGACATGTTCGTTTCCTAATTCAGCTTCTCATTGCTGCACAGGCTCCATGTCAGTATCTTGCTCACTATAAATTTACAGAACCTCAGGCACCTGGTAAATGAGACCATAGATCTCCATCTATCTAACAATAATACTGAATACTGCGATGAAGGGATGGCCTTGTGGTGTCTGAGCAGACCTGACTCACGGGATCCAGTGGCTGACCAACAGGTCCAGCAAGGGACACGCTTTCCCTCTTGTGATCAGACTCGCTTCAGATTCTGGTTCAGCCAACTGTATATTTGCTGGTGTGATGAAATTTGCTGAAATTTGCACTAATTGCATCTGTAAGTAACCCCTAACCCTGACCAGGCGCCCAGGTCCCTGGTAACCACTCACACAGATCCTCAGGATCTGCCCTCATTACCCCAGTATCCATCCGCACTGCACCTACAATTGTCCATGCATCACCTCAGAATATCATTCAATCCAGCACCTGGGTCTCATCACTGAGTGATAGAAGAATCTGGAATTCATGCCACGAGTGCAAGAGCCTGTGCACAAACTAGTGGCTTCCTGCACAACAATCCAATCTTCTTTGAGACAATGCTCTTATTTAGTTTGGTTTCTCCATCCACACCTGCTTTCATTGCTGAGAGCACTGGGGTGAGGTCACTCAAGAGTACACTGTACAAGCAACAAAGTCAGATCTCAAACAACTGTATCCGAAAGGGTTTGGCGCTTTTCCAGCATATTTAGCTATAGCCCTAAGTTCACTAGAGCAGCCCCCAGGCAAATGAAACTTAACTGGAGCCACCACAACTCATCCAGACTATAGTACTGTGAGTGCACCTTCCATGAGCCACCAGTGCAAACACCATGGCCAACTGATTTTGTTCCAGGAGGTAATACCGTTTTAGTTACAGATGCAATTAAGGCCGTTTCAGGCATCAAACCAGCAACCATGCAGTTGGCTCAACCGAAACATTATGCAAGTCTAATCACCAGACACAAATTGCGCTCCTTACTGAAATCCGTGGCCAATCCCACGACCTAAAGATCCGAAAAACCGCTGGAAGACAAGCTTACTGCCCCTAATCAACGACAAACTAATCTGGGTACCGTTTTAGTTACAGATGCTATTGAGGCCATTTCAGGCATCAAACCTTCGCCGAAAACACGTAACGCCGGGTTCTGGCAGCGAAATTAATTCGCCTTGTGGTATGTAATGAAGAGCACCTCTGGTCCCTCACCATTGTTTGGGCAACAAACTGAGGAACACGTCGTGGCATGACTGTGTTCGCGAGGCCCCTCCAAAGCTAGAGAGGAAGAAGCTTCATCAGTGAGCATTATGTGCGATAGGTTTTCCGTTCGTCTGAGGTGGTCTATATCCATTTTTTGTGTATTTTTAATCGCCTTGTGCTCCAGCGCTGAGCCCTTGGGTTTTTTTTCTCGATTTTGCCATGCGCTATTTGTTCAACCTCAGTGCACGAAGCTTCAAATTAAGTGTTCATAACAGTTACATGTGCCATGGGTCCGGGGAAGGTTTGCATTTAGTGCGGTATTCTCATCTTGCTTGCTCGCTAATTTGCATGAGGTACTCACGTAAGGCGCATTTCCTCTTCCCAACAAGCAAAGAAGCATCTGTTCAACACCAGGCGTCAAGTACGACTGTTGTACATATTTCGAGTGTCCTGTGTGCTTGAGACCTGCGCCCTGGCGTACTTGCTTTCACTCGGTACTACTGTGTAAAGTTAACTGAATCAATGTTGTAACTATTGTGCTTGTATTGAAAGCATGTGCAAGCCAGACATTCACCTGGGGTCCAATACGGATGCAAGGGGGGTTGGGGGGGCTCACGCTGTACAGCGTCTCTAGTAGGCTGTGGTGCACAAGCCTCAGCACAATACGCAGCTTTAGTCATAAACTGGTGTCAGTTGGAGAGGCCATAGCGTTTTAGCAGTGGCTGGCATGTTGCCGTGCGCGTGGAGATATCACAAGTGCCCCGAACTGAATAGGCATGGTAAACCTATGAACTTTTTAAATACGAGGGAGAGTGCATGTGCTCTGGTAGCAGTTGGACTGTGTTGGCTTACCATTCCTAGCATCGTATCAACCGCACAGTGACTCAAGGTCTATGAAATATGCCTGGAAAGATTTCTGGAAGTGCGTATCGCAGTCGAAAAGATGCTTAGGTCAAAGCAATCACAGGTCAAGGAGATGGAGAGATGGAGAGATGGAGAAACGACCGTTCTGGTTGAGCCTGTGTCACGTAGCTGGAGAGTCTGGGCACAACGACAGAAACACCTTGAAACACCTCATGTTGACCTCATTGCACAAATGCCGTCGTGGCACAGTCTTATCGCAGGAACTGTCCAAAAGTTTGACCAATTCTCTGTCTGGTGAATGCACTGCAAAGAGCATCGATTGTTTCGTTAGTCTACACAAATGCTGCGAGCTGATCCTGTTGCATTTGATTCTCAGGTTGAGGACAGTGTTGATGGGGGCGGGATTGAGCACATTTTATATGTCAATGCGGAGGTCACCTACAGCTCGATACTGATCAAAGTTTATGTGATGATGGAGCACGCTCTCCGCACTGGGGCAAGGTGGCTGCTGAAAACTGATGACGATGCTTATGTCAATGTACCCCAGACTGTTCAGGTGAGCACTACCATGTGTTGTTTGCCTCTAGCTGTATCTGCCAGGCTTGCTGTGAAAGCTGCCTTGCTTGGCTCTGTGTGCAGAACCTTCTGGTACTCTGCACGGCTCCGCAGTGCAACCGGGAACGTTCTTATGTTGGAACATTCATTGGTGGTGCACCTGTGATGATGGATGCGAAGCACAAGTGGCACAACCAGGCTTATATTTTGCATGCTACTGCAAAGAACTATATGCCGTACACTCTTGGGGGGGGGTATATTCTCTCCAATGACATTGTCAAGGTGAGAGTGCTTCTCAGTCGGAGTTGTGCTCAATGTCATGTGCTTTTAATATCCCAAGGGGCTGAAGGTATGCAGTAGCTGACGCTTTGGCAGAGTGGCATCCTCTCGGAGTTTGGGGGCCAGTTGGTTGAGGAGATGATTGAATTCGATGCAGATGCAATTGATGTAGAGTTTGCGTTGGGGGTTGTATTTTTTCCGGTGTAATATTGCAGGGTTTGAATACGTTAGAGCTGATGGTTGGCTTGTTTTGCACAGTTTACAGGGGTTTTTAGTTGGAGTGAGATGATGCTTATTTTTTGCTTTGTGCCTTCGGAGCCAGAGCAATGTGATGGGGTTTGCAGAAGAGGGATAGGCTGCCTTGCATCAGCAGCACTTGTTAAATGAGGTTACTTGTGAGCGTTTTTAATCGTTTGTTGTTGTAGAATAGACGGCCTTAGGCGGCGTCGTGCAGGTCCTCGTCAAGCTGCACAGATCTGTGAGCCTCATGTTCACGCCAATAGAGGACGCGACGGTGGGAATGTGGCTAGCGGGGCTCAACGTGACGCGCGTGAACTGGCCCGGCGCCATGCGCTCCTCCGGATGGACCTGCTGCTTCACTCGGTCGGCCTCTCCGTGCGTCTTTCGATTCGAATGTTCCAGAACATTCTGTGCTGCCTGCGTGTCGGTTTCGGGTCCGAGTGCGGAAGTAAGCGCGCGGGTGCAGGGCGGACAAGAGCGACATTCTGGGCCGATATTCCTTGTCGGGCGACCCCTGCCGGCCTTCCAGGGTGGGCGCTTCTAGAATGCAGGTCATGGCCAGCATGGAAGACCTTCTAGAAGCTTCTGCGAAGGAGCAAGCCGACGAATCCGGCGAAACCGTCACCCTCCAGGTCACGGAAGACCCCGAGAGCGACGGCATGGACGTCGAATTTTCCGCTGGCGCGGCCGTTGTGAACCAAGTTACCTCTCGGCACGGTCGAACACTCGCGCGCGGGCGACGCGGTGAGTGTCTGCTCCAATCTGTTCCCCGACTGGTGTACCGCAGGGAGGTGGCAATTTAATTTTTTTTTGGCCAAAACATTTGGAAAGGGTAAAAAGATGACTTAATCATGTTGCGACTCTGTAGGTAACGGGTCACGCGGCGAAGGTTTGTATTTAGTACGGTATAATCTGCCTGAAATCCTTTTAATTGCATCTGTAACTAAACGGCATAACCTTCTCGATGAAGTTTGCGCCACGTGTCCGTAGCCGCTAACCTGCGCCATCTATGCCGACGATCTCGCGCCTTCTGGACCACATAGTGTTGAACATTCAACAATGCTCGCGAAAGTTCGAGAATATTCAACACTTGGGAATATTCTGAACAACATTCTTGTTCTGAATGTCACCACTACTCCCCGGAGACTGCAAGCGGCAGGACTCCGTGTAAGTGCATGCGCACCATGCATCACTATCAGCTTCGTCCAAAAACAGAAAGAAAACAAACTGTGCCTCACAGATACTTCATCTTAGCACGCAGTTCTGGGTGTACAGCATCTGGTACTGCGGTGTAAAGCACCTGATGTGCTGTTAGGAGTGAATTACTTGTGATGAATTAACTTGGAATGAGCAGAGTTTTGGGGCAAAGTAATGAGAGCCATCGCTTGTGCAGTTGGCAGAAGTATGGCTACTTCTGGTGGCACAAGGCAGCAAGCTATTGTGAGTGAAGAGCAACGGGAACATGGCTCTCGCCTGCTGGCACGCCATGTGTATCGGTTACCAATCAACAACGATGGAGGCTACAGTGGAGCCAGCTGGACACCAGGGGTGTTCCAAGTGAAGGGGGGCACCCTGGGAATGGACAGCATGCCTTTCAACTATTCTATCTTCCACACCACTGTTTTTGCTCGCACCATCGCTGCTTTTGATGTCGCCGAGTGGGAAGGCTCCACATACTGGAGAACACGGCCCATGATCCTCCACAAGGTGTGCTGCGCTCTGCATAAACTGGGGCAGTCTTTTTGGCAGCATGTTGGCTACACTGGCCGCTGAGTACGCCTGGTTTGCTTGCAGGTTGCCAATCCGCTGCACATGCACTACCTGCACTGGCGGTTGCAGCACTGCGGTATTCCCAAGGGGGATCTGAACAGCCCTGAAGCCATCGCTCTTGCCAAGCGAGACATCCCCAGCAATCGGCAGCTCTTTCGAAATCCGCCTGTGGCTGGCTAATGTGGACAGATTACCTGTTTGTGATCCTGTAATTCGTATTTTATACATGGAGTACCCATGCTAGTGTTAACTGTGGTGTTAAAAATGCTATTAATGTAAACTTGTACCGTAATTTATTAGAAGGCAGCATGCCTTCCCGTTCCAAGGGTGAAATGTTCCAAGTCCTAGATTTGACGGCCTCTTACCGACGAGATGCCCCGTCCAATGCCGTTTTCTTACCGAGTCCAGGGCGAATTTCGCGCCTTTGCCCGTATTGTAAAATTTATTGTTGCCTGTGCACGACGATCTTGGGCCTTACCTTTTCTAGCGTAATGCGGAACGAGTGTGATCTTCAACACCTTGCCACCCTTGTCCGCTGTTTCCAATGCATGAGAAACGGTTTTGTTATGGACCTCGGTGTCAGCCCATCTGCTAAGCAATGTTTGAAATGAAACCGACGGCAGGCTAATCTCGGCACGATGATCGATTGCTTACATGTATACCGTTTGACTACGTGTAGATTGGCTTGCAAATCATTCAGAGTATGGTTCATGTACACGCTTGTCACATCGTAGTACATTTTAGTACTTGGAAGTAATAAAATAATACTGGTGCATTATTTTTTTACAAAGCGGCACAGCGCTTGCACTAGTCAGCGGCTAGACTGTGCAAGCTAGGAACATTGCTCGTAGCATCGTTACTGTGACGATTGAGGTACGCGACAGCTCTGATCACGTCTGTAATGATTTTGAGTGCATATAACTGTTCAAAGGTTAGAACGTGCCTCCATGAGAGCGGGGTATATCCTTGTATCCCCATCGACAACATGAGTTATGTTACAGTTTTTATAACACTCAAAGTTCGGGTAAGACTATTCTTGTAAGTTCGAAGCTGCGACTGAATGGATAGCGAGCGCTGTATCACAGCTGTGATCTCACGTATGGACTTTCTGTACCTGTTCAGTTGCTGATAGTTCAGTTGCTGAGCTCTCTAAACAAGTACTATGATTATGTGCGAAACCTGAATATTCATTAGTTACTTCACACAGAAACCATTGTTCGCTCATTATGTTGCACCATGATTTTCAAGAAGCCTGTTGTACTGCCGGGTTCTAAATGTTAAATCGATCCCGGATGTTTAATAGTTTGCGCTTGCATTGACCTACTTAAGAGCGACACCCTCACACTGTGTAGGTTGAAGACTGGGCGATATTTTCTGCGCACTGCATTCTTGTTGTTGCAGAAGTCTCAATACAAGCTATTTGTACGCAAAGAATCTACATCCGTCACATGCTTGCACAACACTTACAGGTTTCTGGGGCAGGATGAATAGGTGAGGTACAGCTGGAAAGATCACTTTTCACCCTTTCCCAAGCCAGTCGCCACTTTGTTGAATATGTCTCGTTTTGCGACAGCGATTCTGCTTGCCGTTCAAGTAGCGGTGACCAGCCTACTGTGGCCTGGTCCAAGGATGATCGCCAATGCACTCTTTTTTCAAAAAGATGCGTCCAAACGTGCGTTCATCCGACCTAAATAGGCTTAGCATTGCTTGTTGTATTCTTCTTGGGTTGACAAGAGGGCTGTACATGTATCGGGTGCTTGTCCCAGTCCACGGAATCTGTGAGCCTGATGTGCTCTTATTTGGCCCTTGCGAACAAACCCAAATCTATATTCCTCAACTTACGCAAGAGAACATATGACACGTGTTTCTCTTCCTGTTTCTCTCACTCTTGTCTATTTTACAAGGCACGACAAAATGCCATTAAAGAGTTGGAATGTATGACTAAACCTTCACTCTTTACAATAATTCAGTAGTTTCCAATCTGTCAAATTTTCGAAGTATCTGCTTCGTGCTTAACGCAACCGTGGTAAGATGGAGGTTTGACGCGACATTACCGCATCGATGTTCAACGCACTGTTGCTTACGAATGCTTTTACAACAAATCATTGCGTTCCAGCAGTTCAGTGCTCATGTTATGGGTTACCAGACGCACCTCGCAGGGATGCACTGTGTCACCAACCTGGGTTCGAGCAGAAAGCGCCTGAAAATAACCGCTTGACTTTGATCACTAACTTCTGCAAACAAGGGTGCGTTTAAATTAATGATTATTTCTCACAGCAATCTCTGGCAGCGATCAAATGCGCCTCACAGCTTGGGCCTAACAGGCCATTGCTTGCCCAGAGTGACCGCCAAACCTGTGATTTCTAACGCTGACGTATAGTTGGACTAGATTGCGCCGAACTCTTCGGCCTGTCGACACTTGTAGTTACAGTAAATTCCCTTCACGAGGCCTTCCTACTCTGCATTCACTTAAACGAATGAAGCCGTACTCAGCACACTTGTGCGATAAACCCGCACATCTACTGGATCTGAGGATTTGGAGTGAGTTTTAAATGGGAGTATGTTCTATGAGTGTTTATACTATGGTTGCGTGTTCTAAGAGATACACGTGCGGGATGGCGGGAAATCGGGAGCTACCGGTTTTGCCGCAGTGGCCACTGTGCATTCGTCGTCAGTCACTCTAAAGCTACGGTAGTTTACTCGGCTGGCAAATGTCTTTTTTCAGGCGCTGAAAAGTTTGTATAACCCCACGAGTCATGCGAAGCTGGGTGACGTCGTCGCGCAGCATCCTAGATAGTGGCATATAACTTGCACATAGGACTTGATTATTCTTTGAAAGAGGGAGGATCCTGGCAGTTTTTCAAACCGCGCTTAGATGTCTTGTGCACAAATATCGACAGAGGCCAGTCTCTGCAGCGGTTTCGTTAATTCGTTACAAACGCGAAGTGAATACTCTGGAAAGTCAAGTCATCAGAAAACTATCATTGGTACAGTGGTAGACCTGTGAGTAGCCCGTTACGAGTAGCCCGATATTCACAAGAAGTAGATCTTTAGCAAGCTATGCGAGCTGCACGAATCCATACCGCCAGTGTCGTATTCAAAATCCCTTCCGTATCTTCAGCGTTTTGATCATCGTAGTAAACTGAGCGGCGTGCAAACGGCGGCAGGTGAGAAACTTCAGCGCCAGGCATTGCTTGACCTGTTAATGCGCTAAGAATATGCCAAAGTCACTGTACTGAACTCAGAAAAGAGATGGGGAAAGCCTCTGCACTGTTGCTGTTGGCATTGTTTTGTGAGTAACTGAAACTTGGGAAGCCCAGGGTAATCCAAGATAGCAGAAGACTTCAGGAGTCTGTGTGTATCTGTATCTGCGTGGCACTGGGCTCTCTTATG
>JAULKQ010005421.1:606-14808 GCA_032356285.1 Smithsoniella earleae | reverse complement strand
TTGAAGAACATGTTGGGATCGAAAAGGAAGTCGTCGTAGAGCCAGGTGCCGAAGCCGAAGACCAGGGCGATGCCGCCGAGCACGAAGCCGACCGGATAGCCGCTGAACAGCAGCGCGCCGAGCGCAAGGAACATCAGCAGCGGGAGCATGAATTCGACGTCCATGTCCCGCGCTCCTAGTTGTGCGTCTCGACGAGGGGCTCGCGCTCGGCCTCCTCCTCGGCCTCGGCGCGGCGACGCAGCTCCTCGGGGCCGAACAGGAACACGATCTGCCGGATCAGGGTGGAGACGCCTGCCATCAGCGCGAGGAACAGGCCGAGGAGCACGAAGGACTTGATGATCCAGCGATGCGACAGGCCGGTCATGGCGTCGGATGACTCGTTCGAGTCCCAGGCCTGATAGACGAAGGTCCAACCGTAATACAGCACGACCGCGATATACGGGATCATCAGCAGGCAAATCCCGCCCAGTTCGACCCAGGCCTGGCTCCGGTCGCTGAGTTTCTCGCGCATCAGGTCGACCCGGACGTGGGCCTTGACCGTGTAGGCATACCCCAACGCGAGCAGAAACAGGGCGGCATGCAGGTGCCATTCCAGTTCCTGCAGCTTGGTCGGTGACATGAAGTCATACAGCGGTGTGGACATGATCCACTGCTGCATGAACTGGAACTTCCGGGTCACCACGTCGAACATGATGATCCCGATCAGCGGCAGGATCAGCCAGGCCCCGAGCTTCCCCAGCTTCTGGGGAAGCACTTCGAGGCGGTCGGCCGCCACCAGTAGGCTTTGCATCGCGGTCTCCAATCGGTCCCGGCGCGGCGGTCAGCCGACCATCTGCATCGCGCGGCAGGCCGCGTCGGCAAGCAGGCCGCTGCCGGCGACAAAGGCGCCGAGCAGGAGAAGGCCGAGCGCGTTGGTGGCGAGTTCCCGGCCATAGGCCTCGAGCCGGCTGGAAGCCAACGTCTCGCTGCCATTCCGGCGGATCAGGACGCGTGCGAGGTGGGCGCCGAGGCAGAAGTGCTCGCCCACGCCGAACGCGAGGTGGCGATTGGGGGAGCGGTCGACGCGGAACGCGAACGGGTCCTCGAACACGTCCTCGTCACGATTGGCCGACGGGTAGAAGAGCGCGAGGTGTTGGCCCTTCTCGATCTTGCGCCCGGCGAGCTCGGTGTCCTCGCTCGCGGTCCGGCAGAAGTGAATGATCGGGCTCGTCCAGCGGAGCATCTCCTCGACGCCCTTGGGTAGGAGTTCGGGGTCCGCCTGGAGCTTCCGCAGCTGGTCCTGGTGCTCGATCAGCGCGAGCATGCCGCCGCTCGTCGCGTTGCGGGTCGTCTCGTTCCCCGCGACGACGATGATGAGACACCACGTCAGCACGTCCATCTCGGGAATCGGCTCGCCGTAGCACTCCATCTGAGCGAAGAACGTCGTGAGATCGTCCTGCGGATTCTTCCGCCGCTCGGCGACGAGCTGCGTGAAGTACGTGAACAGCTCGGTCATCGCCTCCATGGCGGTCTCGGTCCCGGTCTTGCCCTCCGCGATGAAGTCCGGATCATTCGCTCCAATCGTTCGGTTCGTCCAATCGAAGAGCAGACGCCAATCTTCGCGTGGAACGCCGAGCAACCACGCAATCACCGCGATCGGCAACGGTGCGGACACCTTCTCGACGAAGTCACACTCGCCCTCGGGGCCTTCTTCGAGAAGCGAGTCGATGATCTCCTTCGCAAGCGACTCGATATCCCCGTGAAGCCGCCGCAGCTTGCCCGGCGTGAATCGCTTGCTCGCGAGCTTGCGGTAGTCGGTGTGCTTTGGGGGATCCATCTGGATCAAGGTCGCCGGGAAGTTCGAATCCGCATCGTTGGAGTCGTTGTCGAGCACCAGCCGAGGTGCGTTCAGGAACAGATCGGGCCGGCGCCCGACCGTCTGGATCTCTTCGGACTTGGTGACCGCCCAAAAGGAAGGTCCCATCGGATTCTCGTACCAATGGACCGGGTCTTCCTTGCGGAGCTCCGTCCATATCGAGTGGGGGTATCCCATGGCCGCGTAATCGGGCCCCGAGATGAGATTGAAGTTGTCTCGCGTAATCGTGGTACCGGGCATCCAAGGGTTCTAGTCGAGATTCGGCCCCCTGGGAATGGCAACGACTGGGAATGGCAACGAGCGTCCCCCCTCTTGTAAGAAGGATCGTGTTCGAAAACCCGAGCGACGAGCGGATCCGCGAGATTCTGGCCACACCTCGCTCCGTCGCGGTCGTGGGCTGCTCTCCGGACCCCACCCGGGACAGCCACAAGATCGCAAGGCTTCTACAAAGTCTCGGGTTTCGGGTCTTCCCCGTGAACCCCCGCGGTGGTGAGATCCTCGGGCAACCCGTGGCCACATCCCTCCAATCTCTGCCGGAGCCCGTCGAGATGGTCGACGTGTTCCGACGACCCGAAGCGATCCCCGCGATCGCGGAAGAAGCCGTTCAGATCCGAGCCGACATCCTCTGGCTGCAACTCGGCGTGATCGACGAGACCGCCGCCGCGAGAGCCCGTACCGCAGGATTGACGGTGGTGATGGACCGCTGCCCGGCGATCGAGTATCGCCGACTGTTCCCAACCCCCTGAGACCGTAGAGAGGTGCCCATGCTCCGACTGCGATTCCTTTCGATTCTCGCCGCCTTCGCGTTCAGCGCGATCGGCTGCTCCGATGCCAACCTGAGCGACGACGGCGCCGAAACCGGCGGCGTCAAGCTCGTCCGAACGAAGTACGGCATCCCGCACATCACGGCCGACACGTTCTACGGCCTCGGGCTCGGGTACGGATACGCCTACTCGCAAGACAACTACTGCGTCTTGATGAAGGAGGTCGTCCGCGCGAACGGCCGCTCCGCCCTTCTCCTCGGCGACGAGGGCAACCTGGACGAGGACTTCGTCTACCGCTTCTACAACACCGACGACTACATCGAGAACGAGTTCATCCCCTCGGCCCCCGAGGACCTACAAGAGCTCGTCGACGGCTACGCGGCCGGCATGAATCGCTATCTCGCCGAAACGGGTGTCGGCGGCATGCCCGAAGGACCGGAAGGCTGCCGCAACGCGGCCTGGGTCCGCGAGGTGACCCCGACCGATCTGGCGAAGGTATACCGCAAGCTCATCCTTCGCGCGTCGACCGGACCGCTCGCGCCGGCGATCATCGAAGCGGAGCCGCCGAGCCAGTCGACGGCCGCCGCCCAAGACCTCGGCCTGTACAGCTTCGAAGTCGCGGCGACCGACTTCGGCCTGCCGCCGCCGACGATGATGGGCAGCAACGCGTACGGCATCGGATCGGAAGCTTCGCAGACGGGCTACGGAATCCTGCTCGGCAACCCGCATTTCCCTTGGCAAGGAGCCGAGCGCTTCTACGTCGCCCATCTCGAGGTTCCGGGCGAGTACGAAGCGATGGGCGCCTCGCTGCACGGCGTCCCCGTGATCAACATCGGCTTCAACGAGAACCTCGCCTGGTCCCACACGGTGTCCACCGCGCGTCGGTTCGGATTCTTCGAGCTACAGATCCTCGAAGACGATCCCATGCGCTACCGCTACGACGGCGAGATTCGCGAGATCACGGCGCACCCGGTCAGCGCCGAAATCACGCTCGAAGACGGCACCGTAGAAACGCGCACCGAGACGATCTACATGAGCCACTTCGGCCCGGTGGTCGACATCACCGGGATCAGTGCGATCGTCGGCGGATGGCCGACCGCGTTCGGCACCGTTCTCGCAGTGCGCGACGCGAACCTCCACAACACGCAGGCGCTGCCGCAGTGGCTCGAGATCGGAAAGTCACAGAGCATCTCCGAGCTTCGCGAAGCACTGACCCTTCTCGGCGTGCCTTGGGTGAACACCATCGCCACCGACCGGGCCGGCACCGCGTTCTATGCCGACATCGGCGCCATCCCGCACATGACTCCCGAAAAGGTCACCGCGTGCGCCGACACCGACCTGACCGGGATCCTCACCTCGCAGGGCTTCCCGTCGCTGAACGGCTCGCGCAGCGAGTGCGAATGGGGCACCGATCCCGGAACGCGCGACGGGATCTTCGGCCCCGGAAACCTACCCGCGCTCGAGAACAGGACCTACGTCGCAAACTCGAACGACAGCTACTGGCTCTCGAACCCGGACCAGCTTCTCGAGGGGTTCTCCCCCGTGATCGGACGTGAGCGCGTCGAGCAATCCTTCCGGACGCGTCTCGCCTTCACGCAGGTCGAAGATCGCCTCGCCGGCACCGACGGGCTCGGCGCTCCCGGGTTCACGATCGCCCACGTCCAGGAGATGCTCTACGGCAACCGAAACATCGGCGCCGAGATGATTCTGGCCGACGTGTTGACGATCTGCCGAAGTGTCGAGGATTGGAGCGCCTACGCGGCGAACGCGGCCGAAGCCGCGGAAGCGTGCGCGGTCCTCGGGGACTGGGACTCCCGCTACGACGTGACGAGCGTCGGCCCGCACGTCTGGGAGGAGTTCTGGGGCCGGGCCCGGAGCGTCGCCAACGTCTGGGCGATCCCCTTTGACCCGAACGATGCCGTGTACACCCCCCGCGATCTGAACGTCGGCGATGCAGCCGTGGTCGAGGGCATCCGATCCGCCCTCGGAGAGGCGGTCGACGACCTCGTCGACGTCGGCTTGCCGATGCGGCGTGCGTGGGGCGACGTTCAGTACCGCGTCGACGGCAACGACCGCATTCCGATCCATGGCGGCTCCGGCGCGTCGATGTTCAGCGTGATCTCCTCGCGCTACGTCGACGACCAGGGCCGCGGGGACATCCGCGCCGGCAACAGCTACGTCCAGACGATCACCTGGGACGAGAGCGAGTGCCCGGATGCTTTCGCCGTCCTCACGTACTCGCAGTCTACGAATCCGGCCTCGCCGCACTACGCCGACATGACCCGCGTGTACTCGGCCGAGGAATGGGTCGACATGGCGTACTGTCCGGACGACATCGAGGCCGACAAGATCTCGGAGACGACCCTGCAGCCATGAAACTCCCGCTTCGCCCCACGCTCCTCGTCTGCCTCTCCCTTCCTCTCCTCGGGTGCGATCCGGGCCGACAGCACCAAGACGCGCAGATCGAGGGTCCCGCGCGGCCCGGAACCGAAGTCGCCGCGCGGGAGATCGACCGACGCGAGGCCGGTCAGGCCCTCGGCGGACCTGAGGACGACAAGGTCGTTCTGTTCGGCGATCTCCACGTTCACACCACGTACTCGTTCGACGCCTACTTGTTCTCGCTCCCCCTCATGAGTGGTGAGGGCGCCCATCCGCCGAACGACGCGTGCGACTTCGCCCGCTACTGTGCGGATCTCGACTTCTACGCCCTCACCGACCACGCGGAATCGATGCTGCCCGACAACTGGGCGGCCTCGAAAGAAAGCGTTCGGCAATGCAACGACGTCGCGGGCGATCCTACCGACCCGGACGTCGTCGCCTTCATGGGATTCGAGTGGAGCCAGGCCGGAGCAACCCCCGAAGATCACTACGGCCACCGTTGCGTGTTCTTCCGCGACACGGAAGAAGACCGCCTCCCGACCCGGCCCATCGGCGCGCGGGCCGACAACACGATGGTCGCGCAGGTTCGCGACAACGTCGGCTTCATGCGGATGGTCACACCGTGGAACTGGCAGGTCTACACCGACTACATGGACTACGCGACGAAGACGATCGAGCTATCGCGGTGCAAAGAAGACACCCCCGTCCGCGACAATCCGCCCGATTGCTACGAATACGCGCTCACACCCGCCGGACTCCGCGAGAAGCTCGACGATTGGGACTACGACGCCCTCGTCATTCCGCACGGCACCGCCTGGGGCGTCTACACACCGGCGACGGCGACGATCGACAAGCACCTCGACCCCGCGCAGTTCGATCCGGAGCGCCAGCTTCTCATCGAGATCATGTCGGGCCACGGCAACTCCGAGGAGTACCGCTCCTTCCGCGAGTGGGACGTCGACGCCGAGGGCAACCGGACGTGCCCCGAACCTACCGAGGACTACTTGCCGTGCTGCTGGCAGGCGGGCGAGATCATGCGCTCCCGGTGCGGCGACCTCCCCGCGGACGAGTGCCAGCGACGCGTGGAACAGGCGCGCGCGTTCGCGACGGAAGCCTACACGCGCCCGCAGCAGGTCTTTCCCGACGCGCCCCTGGAGGCATGGCTCGATTGCGGCCAATGCCGTGACTGCTTCAAGCCTTCGTTCTCGTACCGTCCACTCGAGTCGATCCAGTATGCGATGACGCTCGCGCGCGACGACGCGACGGGCGAGGACGGTAGGCCGCTGCGCTTCCGGTACGGGTTCATCGGCTCCAGCGATGGCCACAGCTCACGACCGGGTACCGGCTACAAGGCCGTGGAACGCGGGATGATGACGGACGCGACCGGCGAACCCGCCAAGCTCGTGATGCTCGCCCAGGAGATGATGAACGAGATGGAGGAGCCGCAACAACCCCTGCGCCCGAAGGTCGGCGACATCGGCCTCACGGGGAACGACCTCCGCGTGTCGAGCTTCCTGTACCCCGGCGGGATCGCCGCCGTGCACTCCACGGGGCGAAGCCGGGAGGAGATCTGGGATGCCCTGAAGCGACGGGAGGTCTACGGGACGAGCGGCCCCCGCATCCTCCTGTGGTTCGATCTCCTCGAGGGAAACCGCCGCGTGCCCATGGGGAGCCAGGTCACCCGAGCCGCAGCCCCGCGCTTCCAGGTTCGCGCCGCCGGGGCCCCCCTCCAGAAGCCCGGCTGCCCCCAGTGGGCACACGACGGTCTCTCCCCCGAGCGAATGCAGCGTCTGTGCCGCAACGAGTGCAACAACCCGAGCGACGAGCGGCACCCGATCGCGGCCATCGAGATCGTCCGCATCCGGACCCAGCACAAGCCGGGCGAACCGCCCGACCCGTTGATCGACGACCCGTGGAAACGATTCGACTGCGATTTGGACCCGGCGGGCTGTTCGGTGGAGTTCGAGGACCCGGAGTTCGCGGAGGACGGACGCGACACGCTGTACTACGCGCGCGCGATCCAGGTCGAAACAGCAGAGATCAACGGCGCGCAACTCCAAACGAAATTCGACGACCAGGGTCGAGCGGTCTCGATCCACTGGTGTCCGCCGACCGACGACTGTCTCGGCGCGAGCCAGGAACGCGCCTGGTCGTCCCCAATCTTCGTCGACTACGAGCCGTCAAGTACAAACGACGCCCCGGCGGCGGCACCCGAATCCGAAGTGCCCGCAGCGTAGGCAATACGCACAGCTGTTCGAAACGGTCGTATAGCGAAACTCGTCCGCTGGACTTGTGCGCCCTTGCGCAAGGATGGGATCCCGAAAGGGAAGCGGATCTCACTCAAGGCGGGATCCCGCGCGGCGCCTCGGATCCGGGGGGACCGGGGCGCCGCGCACGTCAATTCGCAGCGTCGTGCGTCACGCACTCGCAGCGGCGCTCGGACGCGCGCCGACGCGCTCTTTCCAGCCCGCCAGCCACTCATTCTTCGGATCGATCGGTTGCCCGACCATGCCGCCGAAGTCGGCGAAAGCGAAGAGGAAGACGTCGGCCAACGTGAAGCGTGATCCCGCGATCCACTCGCGATCCGTCATCAGGCCATCGAGCCACGTGAGGTTCTCCTGCGCGAGCGTCTTCAGGTCATCGGCGGCTTGCGGGATCAAGCGCATTCGATCCTTGAAGAGACCCGCTCCGTCGGAGAAGCGAAAGCCGTTCGTCATGGGCTCGACGATGTTCAGGTCGATGCGGCGAACCCACATGCGAGTCTCGGCCCGCTCCTCGGCCGTCGTGCCGATCAAGCTCGGCGTCGGATGCTTCTCTTCGATGTACTCGCAGATCGGGATGATCTCGGACACGTACGATCCGTCGTCCAACTCCAAGCACGGAAGCCGTCCGTCCGGGTTCTTCTGTTTGTATGCCTCCTGGCGATTCTCACCCCCCATGAGGTCGACCTCGACCAACGGGACGTCGATGCCTTTCTCGGCGATGAACATCTTGACGGTTCGCGGATTCGGACCAATCCCACTGTGAAGCTTCATCTTGCACACTCCTCTCGAGTCTCGTGTCGCGTTGCATGGCTTGCCTACCACCGTCGAACGAGATCGCCAGCCTCTTGACCGGAGGGCGTCCACGGGGGACGTCTCCTCGTGGCCGACGAAGAACCGACGAGGCGGGGCGCATGCCCACGTGGAACCGACGCATCGTCGTGCTCGTCCTGATGTCGGTCGCGGCGGCCATCCGGATTCCGCCCATGGGCGAGATGAGCCTCTGGTGGGACGAGCTCGTCCACCTGCAAACGGCTTCGATCGGCGGGTTCCGCGACGTGCTGAAGGCGGTAAAGGACGGCATTCCACCGGGCTTCGGCAACGCGGGCGCGGTCCCCGCCGACTACCTCCTGCTCAATGCCTGGATCCGGGCGACCCCCGAACCGTCGCCGGAGTGGATCGAGGTGTACTACCGCGTTCCCGCCCTCGTCTGGAGCGTACTCACCGTAGGCCTCGTGTATCTCTACGGCCGGCGCTTCTTCGATCGAGGTGTCGCGCTCCTCGCGGCAACGATCGTCACCTTGTCGGTTTCGCACTCGCTGTATGCAGCCGAAGTGCGGAACTACTCCCTGTTCGCGCTGATGACGGTCGTAAGCCTGTATGCGTTCTCGGCGCTCGTCCTCCGCCGCCACTCCCTCGCCGCCTGGACCGCGTACACGGTCGTCGCCGTCCTGTACTGGGGCAGTGGCTTCCTGTCGCTGCTCGTCACGCTCGGGCAGTACTCCATCCTCGCCGTACTCCTTGCCCAGGACGCGTGGAGACGGCCCGGGCCGAGGACCTGGCGCCAGGTTGCCCGCGTCGGCCTTCCTCTCGCGAGCGGCCTGGTCGTTCTCGCCGTCGTCGGTGCCTACCTCCGAGGTACGTACCTGGGGGCCCAGCACGGCCGACCCACCGACGGTCTCGACGTGTGGGAACGCACCTACGTCGCATTCGACTTCTTTGCGGCCGGGAACCCGTTCCTGTTGTACACATTCGCGGCGGGCGCGGTCCTCTTCGTCCTGTACGAGAGCAAGCGTGGCCGCGAGCGCCTGAGCATCGCCGTCGGAATGGTCCTGTCGTTCGGCGCCATACCGATCATCGTCGAGATCGAACGATGGAAGGCGTACTACTTCCATCCCCGGCATGCGTTCTTTCTCCTACCGATCTTCGCGATCGTCGCGGCGGCGGGACTGCTCGCGGCGCTGCGGGGCCTCGACCCGCTGCACCGCACACGACTCACCGACGACCGACGCCGAACCACATACACCGCACTGGGACTTCTGCTGGTGATCGTCACCCAGCTCGCACCCCTCAAGAGCCACCTCGAGAACCCCAAGTCGTGGTTCCAACGGTCGAAGACGCTTCGGCAATACCACCTCCTGACGAGGCACCTGAAGGATCGCGTCGCCTCGCTCGGCGAGGACGAAGTCTACCTCCTCATCGTGGAGCGCCGACTTCCCGGGCACATCGGCAACCCGGTCCTCGCCAAGTACCTCGAATGGCACGGCCTCGACGATCGAGTCGTCCTTCGCGGGACCGACGACCCGACCAAGACGCGCCTTACCACCGCTCGCCTTTGTCCCGACGGCTGCGTCGGCGAACCTGCCGCGCGCGTACAACGGAAGATCGGCGCCATCGGCCCGTTCCACTCCCGCCGACAGATGCTCGAGCTGGTCGAGGTGTCCGCCACGCCGCAAACGGGAGCGCCGGTCGGCGCGGTCGGTCTCCTCCAGTACTGGAGACTCGCCGGCGGTCCGCCCCGCTCCGCCCCGAGTTTCGACGTCTCGACCCACGTCGGAATGTCCCTGTTCGAGACGCCCCGGAGAGCCCAGCGCGGATCCGAGCAGTAGTCGCGGCGCTTCGTTACGAAGAATCGACTGTGCGACGCCGTCCCTCCCCTCTACCCGCTGCGTACGTGGCGATCGCACTCGCGCTCTCGGCCTGCGGGTTGCTCCCGGAGGCCCCCGGGAGCCAGGAGTGGGACCCGCCGGGCGGCCCCGCCACCGCGCAGGCCCTCCTCCCCCGCGAGCCCTGCGCCGATCGCGACCCACTTCGGCAACCCCTGTTCGGCGACCTGCACGTGCATACGGCGTACTCGATGGATGCCCGCATCAGCGAGACGCTCCTCACCCCGGACGATGCCTACCGCTTCGCGCTGGGCGAGCCGATCGAGCTCGTGCCCCTGGACGACCAAGGCAACGGCACGCGGCAGATCCGCATCGACCGACCGCTCGACTTCGCCGCCGTCACCGACCACGCCGAGTGGATGGGTGAGGTCGCCATCTGCATCGACCCCAACAACGCCGCCTACGACACGGTGAGCTGCCAGATCTTCCGCGGCGAAGAAGACTCGTGGCTCGCATGGCTCTTCGGCGTCGACGGGAACGATCAACGTGTGGTCGGAATCGTCGGAATCGGAGGCCGAAACGGCGAAGTCTGCGGCGACGACGGCTCGGCCTGTCGCCACGCGACGAAATCGGTCTGGGAGCGAACGCAGGAGTCCGCCGAGCGGTACTACGATCGCAGCGCCGCGTGCGCGTTCACGACCTTCCCCGCATGGGAGTACAGCCGCAGCCCCGGTCGGTCGAAGATCCATCGCAATGTGATCTTCCGAAACGAGATCGTGCCGGAGCTCCCCATCTCGTGGATGGACACGCCCACCGAGCAGGACCTCTGGGTTCGGCTGAAGGAGCGCTGTCTCGATCCTGACGTCGGGTGCGACGTGCTCGCGATCCCACACAACCCGAATCTATCCAACGGCAACATGTTCCATGTCTGGTACCGCGACCTACCGCCCGACGAACAGAGAACGCAGGCCGAGCTCCGCGCGGCGATGGAGCCGATCGTCGAAATCATGCAGACGAAGGGAGAGTCGGAGTGCGCGAACGGCCTGGCCGGTGTCATCGGCGGCCGCGACGAGCTGTGTGACTTCGAGAAGGTCCGTGGCGTCGACTCTCAAGAGCCCGAGGATTGCTACGACGGCACCGGGGAGGGAGCCCTTGCCGGCAGAGGATGCAGGTCGCGTCTGGACTACGCTCGCTACGCGCTCATCGAAGGTCTTCGCGAGCGCGAGCGCATCGGCGTGAACCCCTACAAGCTCGGGTTCGTCGGCAGCACGGATACCCACAACGGGAATCCGGGCGGCGTCCTCGAGTCGAGCTACGCGGGTGCCGACGGCTACGAGGACATGACAGCCGCGCAACGCCTTTCCACCGTCGCGGACGGCGAGGGACAGAGCCGCAAAGAGATCTCTCGCAACCCGGGCGGGCTCGCCGGGCTCTGGGCGGAAGAAAACTCACGCGACTCCCTGTTCGACGCCATGCGACGCCGCGAGGCCTTCGCCACGAGCGGCCCCCGGATCGCCCCGCGCTTCTTTGGCGGGTGGGATCTTCCCGTCGACCTGTGCGATCGCGAGGACTTCGTGCAACTCGGGTACACCCTCGGCGTGCCCATGGGCGCCGATCTGCCGGACACGACGAACGCGCAATCCCCGACCTTCGCCGTGATGGCGGCTGCCGATCCCGGTACGGCCGATCATCCGGGCGGCCGCCTCCAGCGCATCCAAATCGTGAAGGGATGGGTGGGCCCCCACGGGCACTTCCACCAGGCGGTCTACGACGTCGCCGGCACGACGAACAACGGAGCATCGGTCGATCTCGCCACCTGCGAAACCTCCGGACCCGGCTACGCGAGCCTCTGCGGCGTGTGGCGCGACCCCGAGTTCGATCCGAACAACGCGGCGGTGTACTACGCGCGAGTCATCGAGAACCCGAGTTGCCGCTGGTCGTGGCGACAATGTCTCGCGTTCGCCCCCGGAGACCGCCCGGCCGGCTGCAACGACGAAACGATCCCGAAGGTCATCCACGAGAGGGCCTGGACGTCGCCGATCTGGTACGAGCCGCAGAGCCAAACGGCCGTGACCGTCTCCGAACGCGCTTCCTAGCTTAGTCCGGGAAGAGTCCGCGCGGAGCGCCGCTGTAGCCCGCCTTCTCGAGCGGCGAGAAGTTGGCTTCAGGGATCACGGTCTCACCGCTCTGCTTCGCGGTCGGTGGCCGCTTCGGGCCGGTCTTGGCAGCCGAGTCTTGCGCGTCCGCCATCTGGACCTTGGGTTGCGTGCGCTCGCCGATCGGCTTCAGCAGGATGATCTCGACCCGCCGGTTCCGCGCCCGTCCTGCGGCGGTCGCGTTCGTCGCGCGCGGCTTGGTCGGACCGCGGGCCACGAGGCCCAGCCGATCCAGCCGGATGCCGAGCTGCTCGTGCAGAGCACGGACGACGGAGTGCGCGCGATCGTACGAGAGCTTCCAGTTGCCATCGTCCACGCCGGGTGGCTGGCCCGGAAACGGTCGATCGTCCGTGTGTCCTTCGACGAGAATGTCGCCTCCGAAGCCCAACACCGCGGGCTGGAGTGCCCGAAGGAGGAGCTCCCCCTCGGGCGTGAGATTTCCATTGCCGGACTCGAAGGCGGCCGCACCGTCGAGGCGAATCGTGTAGCTGGTGGCGTCTTCCTCGACCTCGAGAGCAGCGGCCAGTTCCGCCGCGGTTGCGGCCGCCAGCGCATCGAGGTCTTCTTCACTTCCGCCCGCACCGCCGGTTGCCGCCACGCCTTCCTGCAGCTCGTCCTCGCCCTCCTTGGCCTCCTTCTTCAGGCGTTTGACCGTCGCCTTGATCAGCTGCTCCAGGGTTTCGGCCGAGAACGTGGTGTTGAAATCACGGGCAACGAGATCCACGCCACGCGGCAGATCGAAGGCGGGCACGATCCGCTGGACACCGAACGCCTCGTTCAGAGAACCCGCGAGCTCCTTGAAGCGTTCGTCGTCCATTCGCGAGAACGACAGGAGGAGAACGAAGAACGTGAGGAGCAGCGACATCAGGTCGCCGAAGGTCACGACCCATGCCGGGGCACCCTCCTCACACTCGCACTCCTCGGCGGGGGGGGACTTCTTGGGTTCCTCTTCCTCTTCGAACTGGTTCCCCTCCACGACGCACCTACTTGTCGTCGGCGGGGCGAATCTTCGGAGCGAGGAATACCTTGAGGTGCTGTTCGATCAAACGCGGATTCTCTCCGCGCGCGATCGCCTCGACTCCGGCGAGCACCAGTTCGCGATTGAGACATTCTTCCTTGCTGCGAAGGTCGAGCTTGTCGGCCAAGGGCAGGAAGATGAGGTTGGCGAAGACCGCACCATAGAGAGTCGTCAGAAGAGCGACGGCCATGGCGGGGCCGATCTTGCTCGGGTCATCCATCGCCGCAAGCATCTGGACGAGACCGATCAGCGTCCCGATCATGCCGAACGCGGGTGCGGTGGCACCCATGCCCTTCAGCATGTTCTGCCCCTTCTTGTGCCGCTCTTTCGAGTACTGCAGCTCGCGGTCGAGAACCATCACGACCTGCCCCGCATCGACACCGTCTGCGAGTAGACCCAGTCCCTTCGAAAGGAAGGGATCGCCGTGATCCTTGCCCTCCAGTGCGAGCAGGCCCTCGCGACGCGCGATCTCGGCCATCTCCTTGATGCGATCGACGATGTCGACGGGCGACACGTGCTTCACGAAGAACGTCTTCATGACCACGGCCACCGTGTTCACCATGTCGGAGATCGAATATTTGATGAGCGTGGCCGCGACCGTCCCGCCCAGGACGATGATCAGCGACGGTACGTTGATGAAGATCAACGCGCTGCCGCCGAGGATGATCGCGGCGGTGATCAGAACGCTTCCGGCGGCCAAGCCGATGATGGTGGCGATATCCATGCAGGAAAAAGACCTCGGTTTGGGCTGTTTGTCGGCAGATTCAGTGCATTCCTGCAGTACTATCTCTGGCCCCCCCGACAGCCTTTGGGAGAAGCAGAAAAGTCGAATGAAAACAGAGGGTTAACGAGACAGCCGCATCTGAGAACGACCGGAGCCGTCTCGGGGGCCCACGAAAACACGGCTCCCTTGTCCCAACCGCGCGTTGGTTCAGAATCCACCGCATGGCCCGTTGGGTGCTTCTCACGTGTGTAGTCGTCGGTCTGGCCGGCACCGTCCGGGCCCAGGACGATCTGCTGTCGATCATGGAAGCGGCGCAGCGTCAGGGCATCTCGGTGATCTCGCCATGGCGCGACCAGGTCGCGGCGGTGGGCCTCGATCGCGTCGTTGCCGCTGTCCGCGATGGTGGCTTCTCCCTCTCGGGTTACTGCCGCGGTGGCCT
>JAULKQ010005410.1:0-14828 GCA_032356285.1 Smithsoniella earleae | reverse complement strand
CGTTCCAGAACCTTCCGAGTTGTTCGCTAAACAATACCGAACAAAGCCGGTGCGTTCCAGAACCTTCCGAGTTGTTCGCTAAACAATACCGAACAAAGCCGGACCGTTCCAGAACCTTCCGAGTTGTTCGCTTATTCGTACCGAACAAGACGATTACACTGAGACTGCCTTGTCTTACCTCGGGATCAGTGCAATACGAAAAGTAGTTTTGAAGGATCCTTGTGTTTGTCATGAGTCTTTCCGTGTCACTATCGTGATAACCCAACCAAGAAACTGAGGTTCAGGACACTTGTTATTGCTGTTTAGGCCTACGCTGCTGCTCAACGAAACTAGGTGCGTCGTTCCCCGTGTTCAAACCTGTCGATTCTTCGATGGATGTCGAGTCAAGTGACTCAATTGGATTATTTTCTAACTGGCGATTGCAGAACTAGATACTTTATGTTTAGTCTCCTTTTACATCGATATCCTAACAAACGGTACATGTTGTATACGTACGGCAGGTCAGTGGTTACACATTTTCCGTGTCGAATATATCCAGGTTCTTGTTTACGAATCAAGTTCTGAGCGTCTTACGAGGTACCATAAAGAAGCGCACTGCTGCACTCCGCCCTCCGAATGTATGCCCTGGTATCTTCACTGTGGGCACTAACTGTACCCCTAGTTCCGCTACATCACACATCCACGTCCCGTAAAAGCGAGAGCCGTGGCGTGGTATGTTTTCATACCTGTTGTACTTCTCTATCCACTGTAAATACGGTTGTCCTGTTGTGCAATTCTGAACCATGAGAAGTTCGGGTGTAACGCTTGGATCAGTACCGATGAAGGTATTTGCCGTATCAGCTGCTGCATGTGACCTTTTTCGATTATCAATAGTGCGTAAGCCCGGTATTGCAACCGCTCTCCATACATCAACAACAGCCACTCTCAGTGGCTGGCACGACCTCGTGGTGCCAGCTTTGTCTACAACTGTGAGGCCATGCTGTGTACATAACTGCTCTGGAAAGAAATTGTCACGAATTGTTACCTTAGCAAAAACTTTGCTGCGGGCAACGCAAAGTACTGCTGGTTGAGCAGAGCTATCCGAGGCCGACTGGTCACTTGTTTGTGCTGAATAGGTTATCATGCACCATCGATTGTCGTTGGTTTGATGTATCCCGCTGTGCCGTGTAATCAGATCCCCAGAACGTAGCAGTGCCTGATCAAACAAATCAATAGTCATCAGCTCATCCATCCATGCTCGGCGCAGTAAGGTGGTAAGACTTGTCGTGAATTTGTCGACTGGCATATTTTGTGCCATTGGGCGAGGCCAGCCGTTGCTTGCACCTTCATCGTCATTCAAACTCATGTTGGCTATAAACGTCGATAGCGTTTCAATAACGTCGCATAGTAATGAGTCATACTTGGAACGTCCAAGTTTAGATGGAGATAGTCGAGCCTTCATAAGTTTGACCCCATTATTGGTATCTCCATCATCATATCTGGGTGTCATCCGGGCTCGGTTGTTGGCTGACAGCTCCTCTATCGTCGGGCAACCGTCTACGTTGTCAAACGCACGGGTTGCATGGGCTGCTTGAAGCATCGTCTCGATTCGCATGTATACAGTTTCCGGCTGTAAGGTCACGTCCTCGAGAAATCTCTTAACATGTTGTATCATTCTTTCTACCCACCATTCCCCCCATCCACTCCCGGGCCCAAGTAAAGCCAGCTGATGGGGCACGTGTCTGACAAGTACGTGTAGCTTGTAGGTTGCGCACTCCTTGCCATGGAATGCCTGTATTTAAAAATCGTAGTTAGTTGCGAATCATGACATCATACAGACCACATGTATGGAATGCTTCACACTGCGCAATAAATGGAAAAGCTCAAGTGCCTTTGTGACCATGTCAAGTCAACAAGTGTTCCGTAACTGGAATCGCGACCGTGCACATGGTGATCCAGTGATTTCCGGGATTCTGGAAGCAGATCAGGAAATTTGCTGATACTTCATGGGACACGCACTTGTTCTACCCGGGCTCCGTATGCCTGTAATCTCTCCTGTAGCTGGAACACATTCTCAGGGCTGTGAGTGTCTGGGAGTCCTGAGCAAATGTACACAAGCGCCGGTCGAAGAAGACTCCATTGCTCTTCAAATTCTTTTCGCAACGCTTGATGGTATTCGCTGCTACCCCAGTCCAGATTGTGTAGCACGAACGTGGAAAAAGTTGTTAAGAAATTAAGGTGGTCTTCCATGCGCCATATTCCGTGCCATTGAATTATATCCATGTACTTGCTAGGAAAGCGTCTCGTGTTCTTCACTAGGGTGGATCTATGGCTTATTTGACGTCGTACATTGGTAGGTAGCCGATAGTCGTCTGGGTTCAGTGGTTGGTACGAGGTGCTGCCTCCGTTTTCCGGACCAGGATTCCTCCTCCCACTCTTGCGTAGCCAGACTCCCCAGAAGTCTTTATGAACACCATATAGGCACACATGGGCCAGAGGGTAGGGGGAAAACTGTTCTATCCTGGACAGTGGAAAGAAATACTTCACATTAAATGTCAACATTTCCTGTAATTGTGATTATTGACACCGAAACACTATGACATGGTTTCGATACTGCACAATCCCGCTCCATATGCAGTGCACGCTTCCCCATGTTGGTAAAGTTCGTGATGGGAGACTGGGCATTGCAGGAAATTGAAAAGTCAGGTATACAACAAACACTTAAGTGGATTTGGTGGATGTACCTGAAATATGACAGCCTGTGAAAATCTGGCAACCCGCATGTTCCACGCAAGTGGTTGCTTATAAATTTGTCGTGTTGAGTTCGTGCTTTCCTGTAGGCTTTGGAAAGTTCCGATGCAGTCCCGCAAATTGAAAGTGAGCATTTCTGAAGCAGGGAGTCTATGTGCTCTTGAGCTTGTGTCGACCTGGCTAGCATCTCCTGTGACGTGAATCTGAACCCTTCGTGCCATGCAGGCATGTGCTGAATCTCAGACCAGCAGAGGCGGGGAGTATATGTATGCAGGCTGTCGATGATCTCGCTGGTGTACCCATATGGGAGACACCAAGTAGATAGCTGTGAACATCGCGAATCTAAGTCGGTCCACGCATTTTCATGCACAAATAATCTAGGAGCTCCTCCCTCTGCATCAGCCGGTAGTTTTTGATCTCTGGAAACTCCTGGTGGGGCCCTTCGACTGTAGCTGAGCAACCTGACATGCCCGCCTATGTAATCTCCTTTTAGGCAACATCTTGCACATGCTCCATACGAGGAGTGGCCAGTATTACACATCAACTTCTCCATGAAAGGCGTATCAGCTTGAATAAACGCAAGTATTGGCCAGTGATACGTAACGCCTGTGGGGAGGTGCATTGGCCAAGGCTCTTTTCGAGGTCGTGCGCCTGGGTCGTGCTTTACAAAAAAGTCTACACTTGGTGCCAGGATATCTCTCAGTGTTGCTGGTTCACAAGGTCCTCGTAATATCAGCAGTACTCGCCATGCCTCGTTAGTGCAGCTGACCATGGGATCAATGTCAATGCGACGAACACCTATGACCGTACACGAATGCCGCTTCCGACGGAAAAGTTGGCCCCCATCACCACCTGCACGTACACGTCCAATTTAATTATAGGGTACCCTCCAATTATCACGATCGGGACGGTTGCCTTGGACGCGTTGCGACCAAGCCTATGTATCACTGGCACACTTAAAGGGTAGTTTTTTCTCTGACTATTGGATAAGTGCACATACCCAGAACATAAACTCCGCAAAGGTTTGGTAATTGCCGGTCTTCCCGTGCGTCACGTCCAACTCCATCAGAGCGTGATAATACATGACAGCACTGTTTGTTTATCATCGCAGGATATGGGGACCCCCACATGTGAGTACACTCCGCAACATCTAATGGGGTCTTCGCGGCCTGTTGGACGGAAGGTGACAGATTGATTGAAGAAATAACCCTTTCAATTCCGAAATCCCATCCCTCTTTAGCCTGTACCCAAGTGAACCTTAATATCTACCATTCTGAATATTCAAGGTTGAGTCAATTCTATAAATCATGGTGAAATATACATGTGCTCGAGCATGTCGTCGTTGAATATTACTGCGCAGAGTCACTACGTTTCAGGTCACGGTCTCACCTCGGATGTCGATGAACCGCATCGTGGGCAAAAAGAATGACATCTATCATCCTGTGGGCCTATGTCAAGATCTCTTGCATTGTACTCCGGGTGGAAGTTTACTTCATTCTTGTATCGATATGCACATTTTGAGCACCAAAGAAACTTGAACTCATCGGGCTCCTTAGCACCCAGCATTGCTCTCGCTACATGAAGGGATGGGGGGCAAAAAACGTCATCTTTGCTGATCCCTTGGCACTGGGCCAGTACAAGGTTAAGTAGCTTCAAGGTTTGTTCGCATGCTGTGCTGGATACACCTTGACCTCGAAGATCTGAAATTATGCAGGCAATTTGAAGGCCGCTCATGGAATGTCCTGGTATCAGCTTCTTGTGACGGTGTTTTCTATACCATCCACAGGAACCCTTTCGTCCGGCAGTTGAATCTTCACGATGTCCCGAACTGCCGTTTTCGATCCAGTCCACAATTGAGTTCGGGCTCTTGTGACTACTGAAGTCGGAGGTGGCATGGTCTTCGTTACATGCCTTGTCGTCTTGTAACTCGTCATTACTATCGGCACTGTCTGATTCTGAAAGTGAGCTTGGTGGATAGGAGAGTGTCGATGGTAAGTCGGATAGCGAGGACGGTTCCATGTCTCGATTCGCCTTTTCAAGCTGCCCGACCACATGATCATGACGGCCGCGTGCTTCATCGCGGCCAAAGAGTTGTGGTGCATTGTCGTAAGGTGCGTCTCCATGTGCCCTTAATGCCTCCTGTACGTTACCCATCGACTCTGGCCCCTGATGCTGGCCATCAAAGTCGTATTCATGTGATTGACTGTGCCAAGCATCTTGTTGGAGATCACCATCGTCGCGCTGTGCATCAAAGTTTTGAAAGCCTTCCTGCTGAAGTTCATGTTGTGGCCCACTCCTGGAGGAAGGCTTGGCTTCATGATCACATGTAAAGTTACCTATAAATCCAACATCGGTATTGGCATGCCCTGGATTATCGAGTGCCCTTGTCCCATTATGTCCAGGGAGAGAGGTTGGAACATCATCTCCTGTCATGATCTCCATTTTGGAACTTGGGCCCGGGGCCACATCACCAGCCCTACCTTCATCCTACACACACAGTAACAGTGCGGGCTTCGATGGACAGGGACTGCTCACATGTACACAGGCAAAGTATGCATGCCGTACCTGCTGCTCAGGCAGGAATCGCTCTGCTCTTTTTTTTACGGCTGTAAGAAGCCGTCCTAGTAGACGATTTTTTACTGTTATATGTCCATCTTCGCTTGAAGCCATCCAGTAAGCGACATCGCCGTTGTTGGCAGTAACTTTATACACTTGTAACCCATACGTGCGTATCTGAGTGATAATGTTCTGGGCTTTGGGCAGGCAGCGGTGACTTTCGTCTACAAGAATACGCTGCAATCCAGGTGACATCTGTAGATGAGCTTTCATTGGAAGTGACACCACTCAACGAAAGAAATCCTTTCCAGCTCTAGCTATAGACCGTGCTCAATGATTCTCCGGTCAAACAATTCGTGTATTTCACGTGGGCTGGACGTGTCCTGCACAATAACATTGACGTCTTCGCGTGGACAGTAAATGTGACACGATGAAGTCAATCTTTGCATATATAGCGCTAAGGTTAAATATATATTTCAACCGGCTCCATAGTGAATCCTGGTTGGCGTAAAAACATTTCACAGTTGAAAGCGGCTGCAGTGAAAATAGCAGCTACAGTCGCTCGGTGGATCCGAACGTAAGTGCTGGTGATTGTAGCTCTAGACACATTCGCACTTATATTCTTGTGATTTCATTCTCGGAGCTTGCTCGATAATGGGAGCTGACAGTTACTGTGTTCAACAGCTTTGCTATTCGAATAAAAGCGTACCGACAAAGCAAGCGTGCGACAGTGATACTCCACCCATCAGTGAACACCATTTACGTCGTAGGAAGTTTGGTTCTTGTTTGTGTTACCACTCGATTGTGTGCACAGATATCGATCGCTGGTGCCGCTGAAGACACTTTCTTCGGTCCTGCCTCTTGTCTGACTTTATTCGTGCGTTACGCGACCACAGTGCATCTGAAGTTCATCCCGATCGTTAATGTAGAGTTACAGCTGCTTTGGAAGGTACAACAGGGTTTCAGTCGGCACATTGACGCGACTTTCCCGTCGCTTCCCTCCGTGGCAGCTGTAACCCATTATCAAGCGTGCTTCAGATCTAGTACAAACGCCGTCGACGTCGCTAAAAGTCATCTCCCCCTTGAACTTGTTGATGAGCTCGCGATACCGGGTGCATCGGCTCTAGCTCATGTCCCAGTCCGCATGCGTGGCATGCTTGTTCTGACACAACAGAAAGTGGCTTGCTTCGAGTACCACCAACTGCACGTGCACGTTTCTGCAGCACCACATCCTCATCTCCATCCCTGACGATGGCTTACTTGTTAGTCATGTTTCTGCATATATGGAAATGCGTGCGGTGTGCTTCCTCGTGTCGAGACACGAGGCTCATCTAAATTTGATGAAGACTGCACCGTGTAATTGTCAAGATGCCAAGCCCCAGTGCCCAATACAACTCCGTGTACGTAGTTCAGAAATGAAACGTACCAGTTGCACCATGCGCACTCCAGTACAAGTGGACTCCAACTCGCATAGTGGCACGTGCGTAGTGAACTGTATGAGATGACCCAAGTCTATTATCTACCTGGCTGTCCATTCCACAGCCGAGCAAGTTCCTCTCTTTCATTTCAAGCATCACCTGCAGTGGACGGTGCAACAGGGTTTATGTCGGCACATTGACGCGACTTACCCGTCGCTTCCCTCCACTACAGCTTCCTCTCTTCTGCTTGCTAACAGTATGTAGTAACACATCTCTAAGTCTACATTTCACCTCATGTTATACTTTCCATGGCCACAGGCCATACTTACAGCGCTGTTAACGCCTGCGAAACGTATATGAACTGTGTTTATGCGAAATTGCACAAGAAGCACCTGAGGCTAGCAGACAGCGATTATGCAAGAATCAACTATCACAGAGATCGCTTTGGCTTGAATGAAAGTTGCTCACCCACGCGGAGAATCCAAGACGGACTGAGAATTCGAATAGCTTGCTTCAGGAAACACGCCCGGGCCCAATGCGAACTACGCCATCGGAAGAAATAAATTAATTGCAAGGAGAGCAGAAGCCTCTACAAACGCAGCTGCAGACGGAACTGCTTCAAAACACAGTGTTCCCCTGGGAGTGCGTGGTATGGCTGAGTGTCACAGTTGTACATGTTCGTACGTCCAATAGGAAATGAAAAAGACTGGCGGGAACAATAAAATAATGAATTTCTGGATATTCCAAGCATTTGGGTTGGATTTCAAGGTCTTGAAGGCCAGCCTGAAGAAACCATGTGCATCGGAATGTCGCGTGGTTTCAAGGGACACGTTCGACACATACACCGAATTCATGTGAATAGTAATATGAACTTAACTCGAGTAGTAGCTCCTGCACTTACATAAGTTCGAATCCACAGCGGTCATCAGCCCCACGTAGGCCCCAGCAAGCAAGAATTCATATTCAAGAGTTACCAGGGACTTACCATCTGTATATTTGTGTGATGTATTAAATTATTGACGACAAAGTGGTGCAACGCGTACTTGCTACCAACATTCGCTTCATTCTCAAACAGACCTTGTTTTAAAAGGTAGAAAAATTTTTCTACCTTTTAAATCAAGTATATATGTCATTGCAAGGTGCAATTACAGATACACTAGTTGCGTGCTGTGTAATATTCGAGCAGCGCTTGTGAATCTCAAAACACAGGTAATCTCCGTCTCGCACAGTGGCCTCAATATGCGATGGACAAGGATTTCACCAAGGATTAGCTTAGTTGACATTTACAGTGTGCCTGATGCGAAGCCAACAAGTACTCGAATAGTACAGCTTGACCAAAAATGGTAGTTCATGTTGGTCTCACAAGCACGTGTTTGTCGGCAACCATGATGCAAATCCAGCAGGAAGAAATCAAACATATAATCTACGATATCGATGCGCTGCTAAGTGAACACGGGACTGAGCGACTTGAACCCAGCATGTCCACAGTGCGTGCAAGGACCTCTGTCCTGGGTACCAACAGAACCGGACGCGTGAGTTCTCCAGTCACATAGCCACCAAACGTAGCGCCACACTTTCAACTGAATTGACATATTTGATGGCATACGGAGCAGTTATGCTTCCCCTTGGTAGCGGAGAAGTGGTTCGAACCAGGCGTTCACACAAAGCTGCAGCCCGTGCTACACCCGATGCAGATCAGGTTCTGCAGACCTAGCAAGTAAAGCATTGTCCATAGTAACTGAGGCCGCAAAAACGGAGGCTACGTGAAAAATGAAGCGAAGCCTGACGACTGTAGAAGCGACTGTAGAAGATCGCAGTCCCAAGCTTAACTCAATTTCACGATGTACAGAAATTAGATGCTATGTGGCGACTCACGAACCTTTTAACTAATAAACTTGCAACGTCTGATTTCACTTCGGCAGTGATTATGACGATTCTTGTTCTTCTCTATCCTCCAAACATTCAGCAACCAAGCAATGTGACCAAGTTCTGTGAAAGTTACAGAACACGTGTGAACGCTGTGAATGTCAGTTATTCACTCTCGTTTATATCCTTAGCAAGGAGCGAGATAACTTGAGAACATTGCTTGCTTTTTAAACCAAGAATGAACCACCTTCCCACTCATAACACGTTGCTGTGGGAACTCTCCAGGCAAAGGGGACTCTGTGAGCTTCATGACGATTATACTGACCACGAGCTCGAGCTCTGTAGATTGTGAACGCATTTTAAAGCTCACTTCTGTTAGCGCGTTGAAGTCCAGCTGTAGTCCTCCAACTTACCACACGCTGCTTCTAGAAAGAACTCTCCTTACGTGCATTGTATAGTCAGTTGAGACTACACAGATCTGTTTCTTCAAAGAAACAATATGATTTTTGTAAAACTGCTGCGTGATGCGCCTACGTCAAGTATGTGCTTTCTTTCTGGAAATAGTTCCTGTGTTAACTGTGGATGGAGGATGGTCCAGGGCATTGCGTGTACAGCAGAATCACACCATGAATATATTCCTGCAATACTTCATCAGCTGGCCTCACATATGCTCTTTATGACAAACAAGCTGGGTACGATGTCGCGTGAGTGATCACCGTTGAGTGTGCCTTACAATTATGAGTTTGTCTTTCGACATAAGTGCTGTTCCAATTTAAACCGTCCATTCTCCTGACCAGTTCCTGCTAGATGAGCGAAGACGCGGCACGTGCCTGTCAGCCAAGGATTACTCCTACACAAGAGCTGGCCATGGGTGGTACAGAGGGATACTCTAAAACAGTGATGTCGGTATCCCTCTTGTTCCGGAGGTCTTATTGCAGGTTCACGCATCATCATTGGATCTGCCTCTGTAATCGTTGCATCAGCATATTTTCCAGCCAACCTGTAAACATGTCCATGTCAGCGTATGTCAAAAAAATTGGAAGGAGCCTGAAAATACTTCTTACCTGTCTGGAGTATCTCGGTATATGCTTGTAGATGGGACTGGCTCATCCAGGTCGTAAGACCTATGCACATAGAGGAGGAACAGATCTGAGACCTCATACAATGCTGGTGAGGATATGGTATCTTTTACATTTGCGAGCTCTTCCCAACCATCCCATTATGTTGCGTAAGTATCGTATTGTTGTTCTCTAAAAACTGTGCATCAATCGAATCCCTCTTATGCACTTCTCTGTAAACACATGATCAACAGCTGCAGAAAGCAGTGCAGTTAAACGATTAAGGCTCTGAGAGGCTCCATCTCAGCCTCGGCTCTTGCACACAACTGTACACATTTGTAAAGCTATAGCTACTTGCTTGACAACTGAACAACAAACTCTCGTACCTTTGTTAACAGAGTTGTGTCTGGGAACTTTGTGCAGAGACCCTTCGTGATCTCAGCAGTCCACGCTGAGATCCTCATTAATTGCATATCGTTCTTGCTGGAGCTTGTACTGTTGCTCGAAATGAACTTGGTGCACCCAATTCAGCTTTTAGTCTGTGTCAAGCTCTAGAGTCCAGTCCAATCTTTTCATGTAGCGTTAACAAATTGTCGACTTCAGCACTGGCGCTTCTGTAAGGATTCATTACATCCACCTGTGTTGCAAACAACCAGCTGATTGTGTCTCTGTAAAACCCGGTCATGCAGCCACGTAACGCAACTAATCTCTACTCGTATATTAACTTTACTCAAAAATAGTTCCACATCACATCAGCCATCGTTTGGAACACTGGATGGACCGGTGTTGACGCACAGATCAGAAGATTAGATGTTCTTCACAAGCTCTGCACGATGAGCAGTTCTGTTTCACGCTGATTGTTTCATGAGATCTAATCATCCAGCGTTGGTTGTGGAGAAGCATAGACATGAGAATGCAGCACATGTACAACCTTCTCCATCCTCCAGATCTTGTTCAACTTCTCAACATTAACAGTTGCCAACTCACGGTGAGCCCAACCAGGGGAACCAATTTCAAAGTACTGCTTCTTCATTACAATAAGACCCATGCCCATCTTGACAGCTGCCTCAGACATTGGTAAATGAAATACTTCTTGTATTTCATCAGAAACTTCGCAGCGTCTTCATCAAGCTCCACATTGGAGCCACACCAGTCTGTACTTGATGCACTGAGTACGTGAATACTTAAAATGACACCTAGAGTAGTACTCGCCAATTGGTAGTTCATATATAGCACGTGAGGCTTGTAGTGCAACATATAATAATGAATAAATTCGCTTACAATGCATTTTAGCAATTCAGTCTCTGGTGACACTCCCATACATGACACGATTATATTTAAGAAGCCTTCACCGATTGCAAGCCCTCAACGGGCTACCTTTGTGCGTTCCATCCTTCCAGCTAGCGCTGCTGCAATCTGTGCGATAGATGACGCCGGGAAAGTTGCGTTCAGGACGCCCGACAGAACCACTGGTGTCTTTTGTCGTATGAGAGTCGCAAGCAAGGAATCTCAGGATGAGAGCGCAGGACCCGTTGATTTTAGCGCTGGCTTATATCCTGTCTTACAATCGAACCTGCTTCGCATTAGTATTTGACTCACCGATGAAGCATCAGGATCACGCCTGAAAAGATGCCGAGAGGCACAAAGTAAAGAGCACAGCCAAGGATAGAGATTGAAGGACTAGCTTTGTTATTCACGAGAAGGATATCATAAGTCTGATTTGTGTCCTTGGAATTTCCAACGGAAACTCACTTCCTACAGTCGCACCTTCATCGCTTTGGTCGAGATTGCCACGCATCTGGAGTATCCCAAACAATAGCTGCTGCAATTTCGAGTCCAGCCAACAGTTCAGGTAAGCTTTTGAAATTTTAACCGGTCGCTGTGAGTCTGCGTGCAACAATATTGATGCCGCGTATACTAATAGTTAAAACAAGTCTGTTTTAAGTTCATCGATGATGGATGCTTGCACTGTTCAGTATTTTTTAGACTAACTTATCTTCTTATCTTATCTTCTTATCTTATCGAGTATAGTTGCAAGGCTTTCAACGCTAGTCTGAATCGTATGCCCTTTGTGCAGGTATCGATACAAGCGACATTCCCTGCAGCTGTTATATACTGGAAGTTGAGCATGTCACAGTCCATAGCTCGTGTACGTGATAACAGAGAATTCGAGTTTCTCATTTACTCAGAATTAAGAGAAGCTGTTTACTGGCTTCGTGCTTTCACAGCGCCTTTCGGCTCTTGAGAATAGATGCTGCACCAGCGAACCGCGGTCCCTTGCGTGCCAGCGCAAGCTATATTTGACGATGGGACTCGAATTCGAAATCACTTTCCCAGCTTCGACTTCGTAAGCAGAGCACAATTGCAACATTCTCCACACTCTTGATAAACTTCTGAACACATTCCAACTGATGGTAGGGCCAGCGATTGATTCCAATTCCGTCGCACTGCTTCTTGATTACAATGACCTTGATGCCCATTTTAACACGTGCCTCAGATAGTGGAAACTGGAATACTGTCTATATCCACTTCAGAGGCTTCTCAGCTTTTTCAGCAACGTCTGCGTATACAATGCAACTTCACCGTTATGTACTTGATGCCCCAAGTACGGGAACACACAAATTTAATCTGATGCCTGGAGCTATACCTGCCCATTGGAATTTCAGGTTTAGCCATTTACATAGCTGTAGAGGCTCATAGTGTAAGTCGCGCGTAATGCATGTGCATGTTTGCGATTTCAGTATCTGGTGACACATACATAAAAAGTTGTACTTAATTATAAGAAGCCTTCGCCAGTTGCAAGTACTCAACGGGCTACCTTTCTGTGTTCCATCCTTCCAGCTGCTGCAATCTGTGCGATAGAGGACGCCGGGAAAGTTGCGTTCAGGACGGCCGACAGAATCACTGGTGTCTTTTATCGTATCAGAGTAGCAATCAAGTCATCTCTGGACAAGAGTGTAGGTCCCGTTGAATTTAGTACTGTCTTACAGTTGAGCTTACTTCGCATTAATTGACTCATCTACGCAACAGCAGGATCACGCCTGGATACTTGCCGAGAGCTACAAAAAAGGAGTATAGCTAAGGATAGAGACTGAAGTACAAGCTTTGTTATTCACGTAGGATATCACAAGTTTCAGTTGTGTCCTTGGAATTACGCCGGAAGCTCACTTCCTACAGTCGCACCTTTATCGCTTTGGACTACCACGCATCTGGAGTATCCCAAGCAACAGCTGCTGCAATTTCGAGTCCAGCCAACAGTTCAGGTAAGCTGTAGAAATTTTAACCGGTCGCTGTGAATCTGCGTGAAACAATATTGATGCCGCGTACACTAATACTCAAAACAATATTGTTCAGTAATCATCGATGATGGATGCTTGCACTGTTCACCCTTTTTTTTTACTTACTTATCTTCAAACGTGTTCAGTTGCAAGGCTTTCAACGCTGGTCCGAATAGTTTGCCCTTTGCACAGGTACAAGTTACATTCCCTGCTACATACCAGAAATTCAGCATGTCACAGTCCGGAGCTGGCGTGTGTGACAACAGAGAAGCCACATCCGAGCTTCCTGTATGCTCAGATGTGACAGAAGCTATTTACCGGCTTCGAGCTTTCACCGCGCCTTCCGGACCTTGGGAAAAGATGTTGCACCAGCGGACCGTAGACCCTTACGTGCTAGCGCAAGCTATATTTGACACGGTATATCTTCGTTTTTACTTCCCTGATGACATGAAAGACCAGGATCCGATCCCACGATTGGTCTTGACGGCGGACAGACGACGTATGGATCTGGTTCGTGCTTGTGAGAACTTGGAGGTGAAGGATTTGTACACGGACATACTCAACAGATCTTCAGATTTATTTTTCAATCCATACAAGAGCTTTAATGTCTGCCGTCCTTGGACTTCAAACGGTACTGGACGAGGGAGGCGACAGCGGATCCGGAATCATCGGCGTGGCCATTATGAGATGGAAAAGGCTGCCTGCCAGGTATTGTACTCTTGGCTACGGGACATCAACGATTCGATGAAGATGTAGCAGACTGTTCGTGATAGACAAGTGCTCCCGAACTTAAATCAAAGCATATATGCAGTTCTTGTCGGCGATAGGGCCAGCGGAGGCGACCGTTATTATAGCACTAGCCATGAAGAAGTTTGGCTTAGAGTCGACTTAGAGTCTACGGAAGAGATCAATTTCCACCCCTCATTCCTCGACTCAGATGCTGATGGAGACGCTTGGACGTGGCCGGAATGCCTACTCCGGCTGTGCTCCGATGAGAATTGCCAGGAACCGGTGTTCCGATGTTTGCTAGAGAAGGCCTTCTTAGTCGCAGTCCGGCTGAAGCGTCGTCCACCTGCTGGTGACGCACGGGCTAATAGCGCTTACGATATACACAAATCACGTAAAAGTAGAATTATGGTACGTTACACTATCAATTTCCGAGCGCTTCCGAATAATTATTTGGTTATATGTGTCACAACTGAGTAAATATGCAGGAGCTTGCAAGATCTTACGGTCAGTCAATGTCTGATTTCATAACAGACGCGGAAGAATTCTCACGCACTTTAGCGATATCCATAGGGAAAAGCAACGCCACGCGCAACGGTGGAGTCAAGAAGAAAAACAAGTTCAAGATGGAAACCATGCCATCGTTAAAGCGAGTGAAAGATAGTTGGGCAAACATTCAACGGCATGCACAGACGGCCATAGAAGAGTTCGAGTGTAAAGATGTATATCCAGTACTTTGTGACTGGTTATCGGAGCAGTTTCCGGATGCGTCCGAGGCTATACTGTA
Organism: Smithsoniella earleae; assembly: GCA_032356285.1. Classification (NCBI taxonomy): domain Eukaryota; kingdom Viridiplantae; phylum Chlorophyta; class Ulvophyceae; genus Smithsoniella; species Smithsoniella earleae. Next base: position 409 of record JAULKQ010005410.1, on the reverse strand, counting down.
AAGGAGTTGCAAATGATCTAAGGAAGATATTTTCTGTTCGTGCGCTGCATCCGTCGGCGCGCACCCGTACGAAACTACAGGGAGGTACGAGTTACAAGTTTGCGTCTGTCCCTGAGGCCTCTTCCATGAGACGCACCGAGTGTCTTTTTACGTAATTGAAATGAGGACAAGGATAGGGTAGGGGGATTGGTGCATATGCATGTTGCTGAACATTCCAGAATAGTCAGTGTTCCAGGACGAAAGATTTGTTCGCACGCATGTAACCAGAGCCTGCAAAAATCTTGACGCTTCCATTTAGCGAACAAATACCGTGTTCTGCGCGAACAAATCAGGATGCTTCTCGACGCTTCCATTTAGCGAACAAATACCGTGTTCTGCGCGAACAAATCAAGATGCTTCTCGACGCTTC
>JAULKQ010005399.1:0-14832 GCA_032356285.1 Smithsoniella earleae | reverse complement strand
CGACGCCGTACAATTCGGCCACACGCAACCGAATCTCCCGGGCCGACGGGTCCGGATAGAGCAGCAAGTCCTCGCACGCGGCGGCGATGGCCTCGCGGACGGCGGCGGGAGCCGGGTACGGGTTCTCGTTCGTGTTGAGCTTCACGAAGGCGCCGCCGGACGGCTGCTCCCCCGGTACGTAGCCGGCCATCGCCGCGACGTGGGGCTGAACCAGAGCCGCGGCGGATGTCTGAATTGTACCCGGATCTGCTGGGTTTCGTGCGCTCATCGGACGTTCGGACTCCTCGATTCCCTCTAAAGTCGTGCGCGGCCCTGGCCGAATTACTGACCAGTTGTGGAGCGCCCCGACGAATGAAGCTCAGTCTGACGTATAGCGCATACCGCGAGATGGAGCAGATTCCCGGCCCGCCGCTGCGGGAGATCGGGGAGGCGATTCTGTCGCTCGCGGAGGACCCCCTGCCGGCCGGATCGGCCGTTCTCGAGGGTCAGGGCGGCTGCCTCTACCTCGCGATCGCCGAGTACTACATCCTCTACCACATCGACGAGAGCGACAGCGCGCTCACCGTCCTCGGCGTGGTCGAGGGCCCCGTACCCATGCTTCACTGACGCGCTCGCGCGTCCGGTGCCGCGATCAGTGGTGGACGCCGAAGGTCGCCGGCTCGGGGCCGATGAGCGAGATCGCGAGTACCTTGGGGACGTAGCCTCGGGTGATCGGCGGTAGGAGCCTGTGTTGCGCGAGCTCGAAGAAGCTGGCTTCGGGCCGATGGCGAAGAGCACGGCGCACGCGGGCCGGCCCGGCGTTGTAGGCCGCCAGCGCCAGGTCCCAGCTCTCGAACTGGTGGTAGAGCTCGCGCAGATACTTGGCTGCCGCCCGGGACGACTTGGCCGGGTCGCGGCGCTCATCGATCCTCGGGTTCACCTTGAGCCCATAGAGCCGGGCCGTCGACCGCGTGAACTGCCAAAGCCCGACTGCCGTCCGTCCGACGGCGTCCGGCCGGAAGCGGCTCTCGACCATCGGCAGGTAGGCCAGCGCCGCGGGGACTCCGTGCTCGCTGAACTCCCGCTCGATCATCGGGATGTAATCCAGGCTCCGCTCGAGGGACGTGGTGAGCGTGATCCGGCCACGACCGAGCATCTTCTCGATGCGCTCGGCCACCGTCGGATGCGCCTGCAGCGTCTTCAGGTGAGCTCCGCCGACGCGCGGTGCGCGCGGTGCCTCGGACAGCGGCGGCTCCTCGAACGACCGGGCTTCTCCGCCCGTGGCGGGCGTCGTGGGCCGCTGGACGGGAGCCAATCCACATCCGGCCGCCGCCAGGACGGCGAGGCCGACACAGCAGTTGCGTATCTGTTCGTGTACCCGCATCCCCCGGTAGTGGGCTCGGCCGACCGCCCGCGAAGACGATGGTGCCGATCCCCCGGCCGCCCTCCCCTCGGATCCCGAGACCCGTTAGGCGACCTTCTCGCCGGGAACTTCCAGGATAAGGAACAGGATGTCAAGAGACGCCAGGAACGCCCCTGAGGCCGTTCGGAGCCCTTCGGATTGCTCGATTCCAGGGAGTCGACTAGCCAGTGAAGGATGTCGAGTAGCGCGCTCCAGCGAGCCACCAGCCTCATTGCCGCGGTCGTCCTCTTCGGGTGCGCGGGAGATGGCCCTCCGGCCGGGGGCGGCGAAGAGACCTGGTTCGACCAGATCCAGGGCCAGGTCTTCGATCAGAGCTGCCTCGCCGGGGCCTGTCACAACTCCGCGAATCGGGCCGGGAACCTCTCCCTGGCCGCCGGCGAGTCCTACGAACAGCTGGTGAACATCGAGCCGGACAACAGCGCCGCCCGGGACGCGGGCCTGCTCCGGGTCCTGCCCGGCTCGGTCGCGGAGAGCTTCTTGGTCCACAAGCTGACCGGAGACCTGCAGAGCGGCGAGGGGGCGCAGATGCCGATCGGTGCCCCTCCGATCTCGGAGGCGCAAATTGCCAACATTGCCGCCTGGATCGAGGCCGGTGCGTCGGAGACGGATCCACCGCCGGGCAACGTCCCGAGTCCGCCCGACCCGGGCGCGCCCTCGTACACCGAGCTCCAGCAGGTGTTCGATGCGAGCTGCGTCTCCTCCGCCTGCCACAACGATGGCACGCAGGCCGGAGGCCTCACGCTTGCCGGTGGCTCGAGCTACGATGCGATCGTGGGCGTCGAGCCGACCAACGCCAATGCGCGCGATGACGGGATGCTGCTCGTCGCTCCGAACGAGCCGTCACGCAGCTTTCTTCTGTCGAAGCTCACGGGCGACCTCGCGCCGGGCGATGGTTCGCAAATGCCACTCACGGGAGCCGCGCTGCCCGACGCGACCATCGAGCTGATCTCGGATTGGATCGCCGCCGGCGCCCCCGCCAGCTGAATCCACCGGGGTTGTCCCATGAAAGAGATCGAGATCCTGTCTCCCGTCTCCGCCGGCCCGGCCGAGGCGGCCGAATTGGCTCCGGCGGCCGGCGCGCTCGCGGGAAAGACCCTCGGGATCCGAAGGGACAGCGCGTGGCGGTCGTTCGAAGTGTTCGCCGACGAGCTGGGCCGGCTCGCACGTGAGAAGCTCGGCGTCGCCGACGTCGTCATGTTCGATCCAGAAGCTCGGATCGGGACCCCGGAGCAGGAGAGCCGCCGCGTCGAGGCGTTCGCCGAGGAGGTGGACGTCGCCGTCGTCGGCCTGGGCACTTGAGGCTCGTGCACGTCGTGGAGTGTCCACGACACCACAGTCTGTGAGTCCAAGGGAGTTCCGGCGGTACTCGTGGTGACGGAGGTGTTCGTGAATCTGGCCGGGACCGCGGCGCGCGCGCGCGGTTTTGGGGATCTGCGACGGCTGGTCTTGCCCCACCCGATGGAGAATCGCCCGACGCAAGAGATCATCGAGATCGCGCGAGAGAGGTTCGACGAGATCGTGCGCCTCCTCACGCGCGCCGCTTGACCGCGACGCCGCCCTTCTGGATCCTCCCGGCGTGGCCCGCGGCACACTGGTATCGGAGCGATGGACGCTTCCCGACGATCCCGACGCGCTCCTTCGGTTCGTCGAGACCCAGGGCTGGGGTGACGGACTGCCGGTCCTGCCTCCCACGGAGGACCGGGTCCAGGCGATGCTCGACGCGACTCCGCGACCGCCCTCGGACCTCGTCGCCGTCATCGAGCCTCGCCGCGGCGACGCCACGGTCGAGAAGATCGCCGTGAACGCGGTCCTGGCCGGCTGTGCACCAGAGTATTTTCCGGCGGTGCTCGCGGCCGTCGACGCGGTCGCCCAACCCGAGTTCAACCTCTACGCCCTGAACACCACGACCTGCTGCGCCACACCGGCCGTCATGCTGAACGGCCCCGTCCGACACGACCTCGGCATCGAATGCGGCTACTCGTGCCTCGGCCACAACGGACGGGCGAACGCCACCATCGGCCGAGCACTGCGGCTCGTTCTCCGAAACGTCGGCGGCTCGGTCCCGGGCGCCGTGAGCAAGTCCTGCTTCGGGCAACCCGGTCGCATCTCGCTCTGCTTCGGGGAATGGGAAGAGAAGAGCCCCTGGGAGCCGTTCCACGTGCGGCGCGGATTCCGGCGCGACGAGAACGTGGTGACCGTCACGTGCGCGACGGGCACCCAGGATGTCGCCGACATCTGGGCCGAGACGGGCGCCGATCTGATCGAAGTGCTCGCGCACGGAATCGACTGGATCGGGAACAACAAGGTGCTCGTGCCACAGGACCGCGGCGACATGCTCCTGCTGCTCTGTCCCGATTTCGCACACAAGATCGCCCGAGACGGGCTCGACGTACCCGCCGTCCAGCAGATTCTGTTCGAAAGAACGCGCACCCCCATCGAGCGTTGGCCCAAGGCGTATTGGCCCACGCTCGAAGAGCGAGGCTACGTCGAAAGCGACGGCACCGTACCGCTCGCGGCGTCTCCCGAACAGTTCCTGATCGCGGTCGCCGGTGGCGAGTCCGGTCATCACGCCCTGTACTTCTGCACGTTCGGCCTCACCTGGACCGTGAGTCGCGCGTTCGACTGTCAGCCCAGCACCGGCGAGAACGCCGAGTTCTGCGAACTGCCGAGCGAGCGCGAACCGTGAAGACGGCCGACGTGATCGCGTTGGCCGTCGCGGGCGGCCTGCTGCTCCTCTCGCTCGGGACCCAGACCCCGCTGCGCGCGAATGTCGACGCGCCCCCGGCGGGCGACGTTCTTCCGTTCCGGATCCTCTACGGCAACCCAGGGAAGATCCGGACCACGCGCACCACGTGCTACCTCTGGAGCGAGGGAGGCCGACTGCACCTTCGGATCACACCCGACGGCACCGCCCACGACGTAACCGGCGCACTCGAAGTCCGGCCCGAAGGCGTGTTGAAAGACGTATCGTTCGAATCGTCGGGGTTTCGGATCCGTCAGCCGCTTCCGTCGCTCCTACAGTTCGACGTGAGGACCCAGGCGCACGCCGAAGAACTCTCGGTCGTGTTGGCCGGGGACGTGGAGATTCTTCGGATCGCGCTCACGATCGACGGCAAGACGCCTCCGGAGGCCCTCCGAATCGGGGAACGTCAGGAGCAGCCCAAAGCACTGCCCGCCGACCTCGCCCTCACGGGCTACCGTGCGAGCTGGATCGAACGCTTCGGCTTCAACTGACCCCGGCCGGTTCAACTCCACGCCGCACGCCGCGCGGCGGACTCGGCGAAGTAGGTGAGGATGAGGTCCGCACCCGCTCGCCGGATCGCCGTGAGCGTCTCGTCGACGACCCTCTCCTCCTCGATCATGCCGCGCTCTCCGGCGGCCTTGATCATCGCGTACTCGCCGCTCACCTGATACGCCGCGACCGGAACGTTGCAGGCGGCCCGCACCGAGGCGAGGACATCCAGGTTGGGCAGCGCCGGCTTGACCATCACCATGTCCGCGCCCTCGACCAGATCCTGCTCCAGCTCCCGAAGGGCCTCTCGGCCGTTCGCGGGATCCATCTGATAGCTCCGACGATCTCCGAAGCTCGGCGCCGACTCGGCGGCATCGCGAAACGGGCCATAGAAGCCCGAGGCATACTTGACGGCGTACGAGAGGATGGGGACCTCCTCGAACCCGGCGCCATCGAGCCCGCGCCGGATCGCACCCACGCGGCCATCCATCATGTCGGACGGCGCCACGACGTCCGCGCCCGCGCGGGCGTGCGAGACGGCTTCGCGAGCGAGCAGCTCGAGCGTCGGGTCGTTCTGCACCTCCTCGCCGCGCAAGACCCCGCAGTGGCCGTGATCGGTGTACTCGCAAAGGCAGACGTCGGTCACGAGCGTCAAGTCGGGGAGGTCCTTGCGCAGGGCGGCGAGCGCCTTTTGCACGATGCCCTCGCCACTCCATGCCTGCGTCCCACTCGCATCCTTCGACTCGGGAATGCCGAACAGGATCACGCTGCGCACACCGGCGTCATACGCTCGCCCGGCTTCCTCACTCACCCGGTCGACCGACCACCGCTTCACGCCGGGCATGGACGAGACCTCCTCGGCCTTCCCCGTGCCCGGCACCACGAAGAGGGGCAGCATCAGGGATGCGGGGTGCACGCGCGTCTCGCGAACGATGTTGCGCAGCCGCTCGGTAGCCCGCAAGCGTCTCGGGCGAACGGTCGGAAACTCTCCAGGCATCACGCTACCTCTTTCTCGAACGATGAAACGATCGCGTCCGCCAAGTCGGGGATCGTGTACCGCTCGGGGACGATGTCGACCCGCAGACCGGCGTCGCGCGCGGTCGCGGCCGTGATGGGGCCAATGCAAGCGACGCGAGACGTCGCCACCGCCGATCGGTCGATCTCGGCTTCGTCCAACAAGGACACGAAGCTCGTCACGGTGCTGGAACTGGTGAACGTGAGACAATCGATCGGCGCCGGGTCGACGACGGCGCGGAGGCGGTCTTTCGCATCCGTCGGTGGGACACTCTCGTACGTCGCGATCTCGTCGACGACGGCGCCACGCGCTCGCAGGGCCTCCGGCAGAATCGCGCGCGCCCCCCGCGCCCGGGGAAGGAGAATCCGGGCCCCGTCGAGATCGTGTCCCTCGAGCGCCGCGAGAAGTCCTTCTGCTTTGAAATCCTCCGGAACCAGGTCCGCGTGGAGATGAAAGCGCGAAAGTGCGCGGCCCGTCTCCGTGCCAATCACGCCGAGTCGCACCCGATGCAGCGATCGCACGTCTCGCCCGGACGCGAAGAGCCGCTCGAAGAACACGTCCACCCCGTTGGCACTGGTGAGAAGAAGCCAGTCGTAGTCGCCCATCGTCGAGAAGGCGCGCTCGCACGCCGCCGCGGCACCCGGCAGCGGCCGGATCTCGATCACCGGACATTCGACCACGTCGGCGCCGCGCTCCGCGAGGAGAGCGCCGAACGATCCGGCCTGGGCTTCGGCGCGCGTGACCAGGATCCGACGACCGAAGAGCGGGCGCGTCTCGAACCAGGCCATCCGCTCGCGGAGCCGGACGACCTCCCCGATCACGATCGTCACCGGAGGCCGGAGTCCGCGCTGCTCGACGCGCTCGGCAAGACTGGCGGCCGTGCCGACGACGACCTCCTGCTCGGGTCGCGTCGCCCAACGCAGCGCCGCTGCGGGCGTCGTCGGCGGCAAGCCCGCCGCGAGAAGCTTCGCGAGATTCTCCCGCAGCTGCGTGACTCCCATCAGGAGGACCAGCGTGTTCCCCGCGGTCGCGACCTTGTTCCAGTCGACCCGGGGCGACTGCCGCCCCGTGGCTTCGTGACCCGTCAGGACCGTCACGCCCGAGACCCAGTCGCGATGCGTCACCGGGATCCCGGCATACGTCGGACCGGCGAGAGCCGACGTCACCCCGGGCACGATCTCGAATCGGATCCCGGCCGCTTCCAAGGCTTCGGCCTCCTCACCACCCCGACCGAAGACCAGCGGATCGCCTCCCTTCAGCCGAACCACGGTGCGACCGGCCGCCGCGTGCTCGACGAGAAGATCGTTGATGTCACCCTGCTCCAGGAGATGCGGCCCGGCGCCATGCTTGCCCGCGAAAACGCGCTCGGCGGCGGCCGGCGCGTGTCGAAGAAGAATCGGGTTCGCGAGGTAGTCGTAGATCACGACATCTGCCCGAGAGAGACACTCCCGGCCTCGGAGAGTCAGGCAACCCGGATCACCGGGTCCCGCTCCGACGAGATACACGACGCCACGGCCCACCGCGCAAGAGGTATCCCTGCCCCCTGGTCCTCGCAAGCGGCGTCCGTCCGCTGGCACGCGCGGCGCCCGGCCGATAGGTTCGCAGACCGATGCGAGCCTCTCTCCGAATCGCCGTCGCCGCTGTGGCCGTCGCCATCTTCGCCGACCGCCCGGTCCGCAGCGCGGAGGAGCCACGCGCCGTCCGACCGGGCCGAGCGATCGAGTTGCGCGGCGAAGTCGTCGAGATCGGATGTTACCTTCGCGACGGCAGCCGCGGTGAAGGCCACAAGGCGTGTGCCCTCACCTGTTTGAAGCACGGCGGCCAACTCGGCATCGTCGAGGACGGGAGCGGCACCCTCTATCCGCTCGCCGGCAAGGAGCCTGCGACGGATCCGAGCGCCGCCGTCCGCGAGCAGATCGCCGCGCACGTTGCGGTCCGCGGGCGCCTGTATGAGCGAGCCGGCAGCCGGGTCCTGGTCGTCGAGGCGGTAGAGCACCTCTAGTGTCACGATTCGCAAGTATCCGCTACGCCTCGCTTGCTCTCGCCGATCCTGGCCGCGTTGCAACTCCTCCGAAGACTGCCGGTATTCTTCGTCGTCGCGCCGTGCCAGTTTCGACGATAGCGGCGCGATCCGTAGCGAATACTTGCGAACCGTGACACTAGTCGGCCATCTGGCGTTCCACCTCGTCGAGAATCTCGCGTGCACCTCGTGCGAGCAGATCGTCCGCGAGAGAGGAGCCGACGTCCTCGGGCGCGCCCACTCGTTGCGCGCGGAGAATCCGGGATCCGTCCAGGTTCGCAACGAGCCCATCGAGCCGGATCCCGCCCTCGGCGGGCACCCCCAGAGCGGCGACCGGCACGACACAGCTTGCCTCCAGTCGTCGCAAGAAGCCGCGCTCGGCGACACACGCCGCGGCGGTGGTCGGGTCGTTCAGCACCGAGACGCGCTCGCGTGTGGCGCCGTCCTCCTCTCGACACTCGATCGCGAGCGCTCCTTGCCCCGGCGAAGGCAGGAAGCGCGTACTGTCGAACGGTCGCGTTCGAATCGAGAGTCCAAGACGTCCGACCCCAGCCGCCGCAAGCACGATCGCGTCGACATCGCCGCGGCGAAGCTTCTCCAGACGCGTGTCGACATTCCCGCGGATCGCGACGGATTCGACGTCGTGCCGTCGTGCGGCGATCTGCGCGCGGCGGCGAAGACTGCCCGTACCAATCCGCGCGCCGGCAGCGAAACCCTCGAGAGCGGCGTCGCCGTCGAGCATTCCCGTAACGCCGGGCTCGGCGTCCTCCCGAAGCACCAGCACGTCGCGCTCGTCCGCGCGCGCGGTCACCGCCGCCATCGCGAAACCGTCGGGCAGCTCCGCCGGGACATCCTTCATCGAATGGATGGCGAGGTCGATGTCGCCGCGCAGCAACGCCTCCTCGAGCTCCTTGATGAAAAGGCCCTTCCCGCCCATCTTGGCGAGGGACACGTCGGCCAAGCGGTCGCCCGACGTTCGGACTACGACCATCTCGACCGGATGCCCGGCCGCTTCGAGACGCGCCGCGGTCTGACCGGATTGAGCGAGGGCGAGCGCGCTTCCGCGCGTGCCGATCCGAAGCCGGCTACTCCCCATCGGATCCGCCGCCCGTTCGCTTGTCCAGGGCGAACAAGCGATGGAGCACCTCTGCGATCTCCGCCGCCTGTCCGTCCTCGTCGTGTGCGATGTCCTTCAGAAGCTTCGTTGGGGGATGAAGGATCTTCTTGACGATCGCCTGCGTCATGGCCTCCAGCACTTGACGGTCGCCGGCACTCACGGATTCCAGTGAGCTCAGGGCACGATCGAGCTCTCCCTGACGGATCCCGTCGAGCTTGTCGCGCAGGGCGACGATCGTCGGGGTGACGTCGCGTGCCGACAACGCGCGCCAGAGCGCCTCGGCTTCGGCCCGCACGATCTCCTCGGCACGCTCCGCCTCGCGCTCCCGCTCCGCCTTGTGGTCATCGGCCACCTGGGCCAGATCGTCGATGTTGTAGAGATACACGTTCTGGAGATCGTTCAGCGCCGGATCGAAATTGCGCGGGACCCCGAGATCGATGAAGAACATCGGACGGCGGCGACGCGCCTTCAACACTTCGTGAAGATGGGTGGGACCCACGACGTGCCCACTCACGGCCACCGATCCCAGGACCACGTCGGCCAGGTGCAGATAGTGCGAGAAGCGGTCGAACGGCACGGGCGTCCCATCGAACTCACGGGCGAGTTCGACGGCACGATCGAACGAGCGATTCGTGACCATGACGCTCGAGATGCCCGCCCGAATCAGGTGCCGAGCGGCCAACTCGCTCATCTTGCCGGCGCCGATCAGCATCGCCGTCTTGTCACCCAGGTCGTCGAAGATCCGTTTGGCGAGATCCACCGCCGCCGAGCTCACCGAAACCGACTTGGTCGCGACTCCCGTCTCGGTACGAACGCGCTTTGCGACGCGGAAGGCCGCTTCGAAGGCTCGTCGCAGTACGCGTGCGGTCGCGCCGCATTCGCTCGCGAGTCGGTATTGCTCCTTCAGCTGCCCCAGAATTTGCGGCTCGCCGACGACCATCGAATCGAGGCTCGACGCGACGCGAAACAGATGGCGAACGGCGGGACGGCCGTGATGCACGTAGCGATGCTCGGCAAGCGCGATCGCGGAAAGCTCACGGGCCTCCGCGAGAAACCCGGTCACATCCGGGACGAGATCGCGGCCGCGATCGGCGACCGCGACCATTTCGACCCGGTTGCACGTCGACACGATCACGGCCTCGTGCAGGTGAAGACGCTCCACCGCTCGCTCCGCCATCGGTCCGAGTGAGTTCTCCGCGATCGCGAGCTTCTCGCGCAGCTCTACGGGTGCCGTCTTGTGGTTCAGCCCCACGACCCACAGATCGACCTCGCGCTCCTTCGTCTCCACGCTGCGAAGCGTGCGCACCTTTGCTCCGTCGCGTTCGCTCATCCGAAGCTATCCGCGTGCTGGCCGGGCGCCAGCACGTTTACGCCGATGAACGCCACGAACAGGACGCCGAAGCCCACGATCGTGAGCGCAGCGGCCTGCCGACCGCCCCATCCCACGGTGAAGCGCCCCTGGAGCAAGATCGCGTAGATCGCCCAAATGATCGTGGTCCAGATGGTCCGCGGTTCCCACGACCAGAACCGACCGAAGTAGAGCTCGGCCCAGAGCACTCCGATCACGATGCTCAGAGTCAGCAGCACGAAGCCCCATGTGAGGAACTTGAAATTGACCGTATCGAGTCGCTCGAGGCTCGGCAGCCGCCAAAGAAAGCGACCGACGCTGTGCGCCTTCAGCTGTCGCTCCTCCCAGAGATAGACGAGGCTCACGAGGCAGGCGAGCGCAAACGCCGCGTTCCCGAGGTACGCGAGCGTGACGTGCACGAAGAGCCAGGGACTGCGCAGCTCGGGCGGTGGATTCGGAACCGAGCCGTGGTCGACCAGCGCGGCCAACGTGCCGATGAACCCGATCGGGCCGACCACCGCCGCCAACACCGCGAGGCGGAGCCGGACCTGCGTCAGGAGATAGACGCCGGCCAGAAACAGAGCGAAGAACGAGACCTGATCCGGGAAGGTCGTGATCGGAAGGGTGCCGATCTCGACCGCACGCACGGCGAGCGCCGCCGCTTGCAACGCGAAACCGACCGCCATCGCCGCCGTGCTCGCCCATCGAGAGACGTTGCCCGGTTTCACGATGCCCCAGCCCGCGACCAAAGTGGCCGCCAGGTACGCCACGAGGCTCGACTTCAGCAGCAGCGACTCCATCGACCTACTCCTCCCCACCCCGTGACGCGGCCTTGGCCGCACTCTGCCGCGCTTCGGCCGTCATTCTCTGCACCCTCGCATCGTCCCCCTGACGAAGGGCTTCGAGAAGGCCTCCGTCGAGGAGATCCTCGAAGGCCCGAGCGCGCGCGGGCCCCGGCGGGAGCGACGCGCGGAGCGCGCGGAGGACCTCGACGGCGGCCGCGTACTCTGCGCCGAGAGCGGCCTCGATCTCGTCGCGGACCCGCCGTGCGAGAGCCGGGCTCGCGCCGCCCGTGCTGACGGCAACCTGCAAGCCCCCGCGTTCCATGACCGCGGGCATGAGGAACGAACAACGCGGCGGGTCATCCGCCGCATTGACCCACAGCCCCCGGGCGATCGCCGCGTCGTAGACGCGCTGCTCGACCGCCGGATCACCGGTTGCGGTGAAGACGAGGGTTACATCGTCCATGTCGGTGTCGGCATACGGGCGCAGGGAGAGAGCGCCCCGAGCGTCCGCGGCGGCCAGCTTCTTCACCCCCTCGGCCGCTTCGATGGCGACGACGCGCACGGAGGCGCCGGCGGCCAGGAGACTCTCCACTTTCCGCGAGGCAACGCCGCCCCCACCGACGACGAGCACGGTCCGGTCGGCCAGGTCGAGCATGACGGGGAGGTAGCGCATGACCGTTCTGAGCTAGCATAGCGGCCGGCGCTTGGGGATGCGCCCGGATTTGCGCGCAAATGCCGTAAACCCGCGTCAGAGGGCGGGAATTCTCAAGACCTGCCCCGTCTGCAGGGAGCGCGGACGGCGGATGCTGTTCACTCTCTGCAGCGTCGCTACGGTCGTTCCGTACCTTCGGGCGATGCTCCCCAGCGTCTGGCCACGGCGAACCTCGTGTAGGACGTACAGAGGCTTCCCGCTGGCCACCCGGCGCGCGTTGGACTGCGCGAGCGCGAGGCGCCCGTCTTCGGGCCGCAGGGGCACCCGCAGGCGGTATCCGCCGGGAATCGACGAGCGGCCGCCGAGCACTCGGGGCAAGAAGGCCGGGTTCATGGCGACGAGAGTCTCCGAGCCCACACCGACGTGCCGAGCCGCCTCGTGGAGACGCATCGATTTTCGGAGCTTGATCTCCCGCGATTTCGGCGCCGGGATCGGTGCGATGCGGCCCCCGAGGTACTTCTCCTCGTTCGACGTGACATCCAACGCCGCCAGAAACTCGGCGTAGAAGTTCCGTGACGCGAACCCGAAGTTCTTGCCCTCGTACCGATAGGCGATCTCGCCCATGTCCTCGGTGCCGACGGTCCGAACGGCGCGAGCGATCCCACCGCGTCCGTGGTTGTACGCGGTGATCGCCAGCGGCCACGCACCCAGGGCCGCGCGATCGCGCCGAAGATGCTCGGCCGCGGCCCAGGTGGCCCGCAGTGGATCGCGCCGCTCGTCCACGGCGGCGTCGATGCGCAAGTACTGTCGACCGGTACGGGGCATGAACTGCCACACCCCGGCAGCACCGACGCGCGAGTACGCCTCGAGGTCGAACGTGGATTCCACGAGGGCCATCCGCGTGAGCTCCGGCGGGATGCCCTTCGCGCGGAAGATGGCGACCATCTCCGGCTCGTACCCCTTCATCCGCGCCACGCCCTCGCGGAAGCGCTCCTTCAAGCCCGATTGCGCACGGACGCGCTCCGCCGCGAGCTTGTACTTGTCGCGCCCCTTCACGTCCGCAAACAGGGCGCGCACCCGTTTCTCTTCGGACGTCAGCCCCTCGTCCCTTCCGGCGCGTGCGTGCAGCCGGCGCAAGATCGCGGCGTAGTGCTCCTTGGCGGCACGGACACGTTCGTCGCGCATGCGGTCGTGCTTTGCATCGAGCCGACCGTCTTCACCGGCCCACGAGCGGAAGTCGAGAACCGTGTACACGCGACCGAGATGCGTATTGTCGTGGATGACGGACTGATTGCGCGAGTAGCGCGCGAAGATGTCTCTCCAAAACCGAACGTTCGGCTCGAGTCGCTGCGGTCGCGGGAACGGATTGGCCGCCCATGCCGCGCCCGACGCCGACAACACGAGAACGATGGCCGCCCAGCAGACCGCCAGCCCGGCTGCTCCCTTGAACCGACTCCTCACCACACCCTCCACCTAGTCACGATCCGCATTGGCCTCCAACCGTGAAGGCCTGAGTGTGCCGCGAATTCGTCGTTGGTGCCACCCCCCGCGGCACTGCCGCCCGCGTCACGACTGACACCGAGGGCAGTAGAAGCTGCTCCGGCCGGAGACGACTCGACCGCGCACCGTCTCCTCGCACCGCCGGCATGGTTGGCCCTCGCGATCGTACACGAAGAACGTCTCCTGGAAGCCACCCTTGCGCCCCTCCCCGTCCCGGTAGTCCAGCAACGAGGAGCCGCCGCTCGCGATCGCCCGCCGGAGCACGGTCGGCACGGCGTTCGCGATGCGGTCGATCTCACGCCTCGTCACCCGACCAAACCGGCGGGACGGGCGTACCCCTGCTTCGAACAGGGCTTCGTTTGCGTAGATGTTCCCGACGCCCACGATCTTCCTGGAATCCATCAGAAGCGACTTCACGGTGATCCGCCGATGGCGCGCCCGCAGACGCCACAGCATCTCGGCGTCGAACTCCAGCCCCAGAGGCTCGACGCCGAGGTCTCCGAGGCCCGCCTCTCCCGCCGTGAGGCACATCAGCCCGAAGCGCCGCGGGTCGCGGTAGTAGAGGGTCTGCCCATCGTCGAGACCCACCACCACATGCACGTGGGTCAGACCGGATGGTGGCTCTCCCACGCAGAGACGTCCGCTCATGCCGAGATGGACCGCCCAGTCGTCCCCGTCGCCGACGTCGATCAGGACGTACTTGGCGCGGCGCCGGACCCCGCGGATCGTTCGTCCGGCGAGCTTTCCCTCGAATCCGTCGACCACCGGGCGCCGCAGTCTCCGCTCCCGCACCTCGACCCGGCGGATCCGCCGCCCGACCAGGTGCGGGCGGAGGGTGCGGCACACGGTTTCGACTTCCGGCAACTCAGGCAACGGCGTCCGCTTCGTCCGTCAGTCTGGCGAATTCTTCGAGGGTCAGGGTCTCCGCCCGGCGACGGCCGTCGATCCCCGTGCGCTCGAGCACCGCGGCGGCATCGTCCCCAAACGCGGCCCGCAGCGTGTTGCGGAGCATCTTCCGCTTTTGACCGAACGCCGCGCGCACCACCCTCCGGAAGGCGTCGACGTCCTCGACGGCCACCCGCGGTGATTCCGAGACGTCGAGTCGAACGACAGCCGAGTCGACCTTCGGGCGCGGCCGAAAGCACGACGGCGGGACGTCGAGGACCACCGACGCCTCGGCCCACAGAGCCGTCAACACCGACAGGCTCCCGTAGGAGCGAGAGCCGGGCTCTGCTGCGACGCGATCGGCCACCTCCTTCTGCAGCATCACCACGATGCGCGGGAACCGCTCCGGGCGCGTCAGCAGCCGTTCGAGAATCGCGGTCCCGGTCGAGTACGGGAGATTGGCCACGACCAACAGCGGGCCCGCCGGCAGGCGCTGGAGGTCGAACCTCAGAAAGTCGGCGCGCTCGACCGTGAGTTCCGGCGGTGCGTTCTCGGCCAGCGCGCCGGCGAGCCGCTCATCGATCTCGACGGCGAACACCTGCGCTCCCGTCGCCAGAAGTGGACGCGTGAGCACGCCGTGCCCGGGGCCGATCTCCAAGACCGAGTCTCCGCCGTGGATGCCCGCGGCGACCACGGTCTCGTGCGCAATCGCTTCGTCGATCAGGAAGTTCTGACCGAGCGCCTTCCTCCGCCCCCCCCCGCCCCGGGCCATCGTGGAGCCGCCTCCTAGCCCGGGTTCGTCATGAATCCGCGTAGCGAGAGCGTCGAGAGTGCGCCAGCCGTGGCCGCACGGAGCCCGAGCACCGCAGGCGTACA
>JAULKQ010005388.1:0-14845 GCA_032356285.1 Smithsoniella earleae | reverse complement strand
TATAACCGACAACTTAAGATCTCAGACAATTAAATCCGAAAGGGTTTGGCGCTTTTCCAACAGATTGTTTCTGATTGCCTGTGCACACATATGAGCTGATGGCTGTCCATACCCTAACAATGCTCCATTAGACTTGGCAATTGTTCAAGCTAGAGGAACCTGTGTGAAATTGGCCTCATTGTGGTTATGAAATGTTTTGCCTCATATTGAGATTTGTCCTTGGCATCCCCATTCAGACATTGCAAGGTCATATTAAAGAGGTCCGCCCCATTTGTTGGGATCTGAGAAGCCTATCAGTATGAATAATACCCATGTAAAGAGAATTCTTGGCATGTTATTACATCTCCAACACCGGATTTACTGATGATGTAGCACTCATATTTATCCTTTGTCGAGCACACAGCGCATTGGACTCTGGCGCTATTGAACAAGGATAACTGAATCACTCAAACCCTCCTGGAAATTGTAAAGAGGAGTTGATACTACTGTAGTTTCAGCATAATACTTAGGAACAAGCTGGTGAAGACGCAATGCTCATGAGCTAGATACATTGGTGACGAGGCTTTTTGGACGCCTGAATATTGGTTCGGCTGGACGCGTAACCACCAAAATACAGGGTTAAACCCCGTCTAATTTCGTGGCCATTATTGGCCATCATTCCGTACTATATATTTCACAAATTTTCGAATATGCTGTCTTCTTTCTTAACATAAAGTTTCATTGCTTTCAGACGCGGGACTTCTGAGGATGCTGTGCACAGATTCATTAGATGATGTGTGCGATCCTCAATAATATTCTGTCATCGTGGCAACAGGACAAAAATACACAAGGTTTGAGCCATGCACCCTCCTTCTTCACAAATGAATCCATTCAGAGTGACAATCATGAACATATCAAAGTGGAGCACGTTTGCTAGGCACGATGTTGTTCTCAGCTAGTACGAGGTCGGAATCACTTGCCTGCACTGCCTGAGTTCACTCTTCGCAGCACTTCGTAAGCAGCTTTGACGGCAAGACTAAGCTAATGCTACTCGTTGAGCTTAGCACGAAACAATGATAGGACCTAGAACGAGGCGCAACTAGAGAACTAACGACTACTGCAATTGACACGTGGCTCCCAATCTCTTCAGGAATGAGCTCTATCTGAGTGCAATGAATCTTCAAAAAGTTCTTCATCGGGAAGCCTGTTACTGTAAAATTACTGATACAGAATAGATAATTGATGTAGATCTTATTCTTTTTCAAACTGCTCCCTGAAGTCGCCTCCGGAGTCCACCGATAGGTGTGTTTGAAATTTGAAACCAGTCACCAAGCGACAACCGCGGCATGAAGGTTGTTCCCAATAGATGTGGTATTCCTCATCATGGAAGCTTGTTAACATGGTTAATATTATTCTTAAATCCAGCGCTGGTTGTCTGAGGACTTCTGGTTGGTACGCAATGTCTCACAGAACAAGGAGTATGTTTTGAAACGGCGGCACAACCTTTGAAACTGCTCGGACTGTGCAGGCATACGAGCATCACGGCACAAGCCATCCCACAAATGACGAATGTAGGTTGTCATGTAAACATTGTAACTGATTTCACGCAGTACCGGCAATGTATATGATTAAGGGCGCGGATTTCCTTATTGGTCTCAGAAAACGGGGTTTAACTTGTCCAGCCGAACCATTGGTATGTTGGGCACTCGTTGGTTTCCTGTAACATTATTTAGGGTCAGGTTATGTGTTGTACGAGAACTCACTCTTAATCACAAGAGTGTCCCTAACATGGTGTGGAGAATCTTTGAGTGAAGTAGATTCACGCCCACATAGTCCCTGAACTTCCGTACTCTCACCATGCTGCAAAGCAGTCGACGGAGTCTGTGACCCCATAATTAATGATATTGAAGCAGGTCTAGTTCGATGTTGTATTATCTACGACGTATTGCCCTCTGAAGGTGAATTAAAGCTTTACGAAGGTATTACCGTCGGTGTAGCGGATTGCCTTGGTGCTCCCTTGAACAACGAAAGTTGGGTATTACATCTATTGCCGATGCAGCATAGAGGAGGCAAGGGAATGAGCTTGTCCCCATTGATATCAGGCCCCGATGTAAAAGTAGATGTCTGTTCTAACTTGATGAGCCTTATAGTGTTATGCAAAGCTGAATCTCCACCGTCGCCCAATACTAGTTCGGGCGAATTGCGGGGACTGTACCGGTCTAGCATAGCTGGAGCGTGCCTGCATTGCGCTCACTTGTTCACGAAGTCTCCACATGTTCGAGTGCACGTAGTTCTTGCTGATTTTCTGCTGAAACCATTCTTCGTTTTTGTGAATTGCTTTGATAGTGGAGGCATCGTCAGATCGTCTCGTGACATTGAGATGGTGCTGAAGATCTTTCAGCGCACTTGAGTAGAAAACGTTAACTTTACGTTGTTCATGTAGTGCATCATTCATTTTCTTCAAAGCTTCGCGAGTGCTTTGATTCTCGGCAGTTACCTTCACGAACACAGAGGGCTTGAAAACTGTAAGAATCAGCATAAAGAGTATCTGTGTCGTAAACATAGTATTGAGTTGCGTAAGAAGTGGATTAGAAAACAGCGCATACACTGTCTTCCACAAACATGATACACGTTCGGAGTTGCGGCACCTGTGACAGGTACAAGTTATCTTCCTGCCAGGAAGAAGCCAGTTTATGCCTTGCATTGACTTGTTGATGTAATTGGAAGGACTGCATAACAGCTGCTTGGCTCCGTTGATTCATTTCCACACCCAGAGCATCTGCTGTAACAACCATCGCTCCAGGCCTCGGATCGCAAGAAGATGTTGCCTTGCTGATAGCTGCCAATGTCTTGATTCGCGCGGTAGCATTTTCAATTTCAGCTTCGATATCTTCAGTACACACCTTAGATATGTTTGATGTTGGAACACATTGCGGCGGATGGAATCTGCATCCAGTTCAGTGAAGTAAGCTCAAGCAGAAGTTAAAGCTGTAGATCTATAGTAATGTTTAAGAATAATACCGGGGAATTTCTTTCATTGTAGGCTAACGTTCACTTTCTTATATTGCAACCAAATAGTCTGTTGGTAGCTTCCTGAGAAGCTCGTTCAGGGAACACAGCTCAGCACGTGAGCTCAAGAGTTACTTCGAGTGCCACTGGCTTGTAAAATCATTTTCTGATTTGTATTTGAAGCAAGGTCAAATGTGGAGATGCTTTATGTAGCCTCTCTCTAGGCCCGAATGTTACTTAGCATCCCAAAGCAGAGTATCTATCACACCTATGTATGTTTTCCATAAATCGATACCTGCTACCAAACTGAGATCTTCAGACGCAAGCATAGTGAAAAACTGCATGAAATGCATGCAATACATTCCACTTGCCCACAGTCGGAGCAATTGCGAAGGATGGACCTCGCTGGACTACAAAAATAACAGATGTCAATAATAGCAGAATTCCCCTGGTCCATGTTTGAAATTAGGGTTTTGAGAGTGCACGAAATCGTCAGTAGACCTCTGTGGGTGTGCAACCCGCTGCACCCAGGCACTTGGCCTGCAATTTTTTAAACTGCAATCCGCGCTACTAAGGCTAAAACAAAAGTCAAATCAGACATTCAGGGAATTCTTGAGAGTCTAGGGGCACATAAGCGGGGACTTTGAAGGTTATCGTTCCTAACGACGAGTCATTTTTTTGAGTTTTAGCATTGCCTGAGGGGGTTGTAGACGCAAAGATGGTACGTCAATTTCTGACTGTGCTGAAGTGTGGAAGATATTACGTTGATTGTGCTAGGCGAAGCTCCATCGCCTCGACAGTTTTGCGCAGCGTATGCTGGTGCCCGGTTTCGCACTCTAGTGTTGTATGGAACTCATTTAACTTGTGTGCTGTAACTTGTTATAAACTTTATCATTAGCAACTGATCAAATCCGCACTTAGGATGTTCTGTCGTTCCATGACTATAGCATGAGTGATGCCCTGCGCAAAGGTTTCGTGACACAGTGCAATGCGGACTGCGCCCTCCGTGCAGGTGATGTTTTTGCCTGTTTGGCGTGGTGCGGGAAGTGCCCTGAGGGGGGTTGGGGCTGCAATCGATGCCTTCGGGGCTTATGTGCAAGGCAATTTAGCCCCGATGGAAAAGTTGATGCCTCCCGTCAGCAAGCTAATGTTTGGGGACAGTAAGCCATCGTATCCACAATCATGCTTTGTAGCCCCAAATGCATCTGTTGTTGGTCAGGTGACAATGGGAGAGGGTTCGAGCATTTGGTACGGTGCAACCGTACGTGCTGATGTAAACCACGTCTCAATCGGAGAACTGACCAACATTCAGGATCGTGCTGTGATACACGTTGCTCGTAACAACCCGAGCAACGACATGCTGCCCACTGTCATCGGGTCCAAGGTGTTCTCTCAACCTGGTTAAAAGCCCGATGTGATACAATGAAGACTCGACTCCCAACTACTAACAATTGCAACTGTTCAGGTTACTATAGGTCACGGGGCTGTGCTGCACGCCTGCACTATCGAGGATGAGGTGCTTGTGGGTATGGGAGCTAAGGTTTTGGACCGTGCAATTGTTCGCAGGGGGGCAATTGTTGCTGCTGGAGCAGTTGTCACCCCTGGCACAGAAATATTTTCTGGGCAGGTCTGGGCAGGATGCCCTGCGAGATACCTTAGAGATGTGGAGCCAGCTGAAGCAGCGTTCCTTGGAGTGAGTGCCAAGAACTACTCAGAACTCGCAAAGGATCACTGGAATGAGACCACCAAAGTATACTTGGTATGCAACAAGGAAAATAGGCTGCCATCCATTTTTTAATAACCGAGCTGAATAAGGTCTTTTTCACACCAATGTTTGATTTGCAGAAAATGCTGCATGACGATATGCTCAAGTTAGACTCTACAACCCGTGATCCGAATGAAGATGAGCAACTCGGTGTTGTCCGTGACACGTACACCAGGCAGGTTGTTCGTGGTCCAT
Source organism: Smithsoniella earleae (assembly GCA_032356285.1). Taxonomy (NCBI): domain Eukaryota; kingdom Viridiplantae; phylum Chlorophyta; class Ulvophyceae; genus Smithsoniella; species Smithsoniella earleae. The sequence continues at coordinate 9,897 of JAULKQ010005388.1, read as the reverse complement.
CTGAAGGCGCTCCCGAATCATGAGTGAGATCCTGTTGGGTGTGGCTGATTTTTCCTTAAATTTGCCATTATCATCGCAAGCACTAGAAAGAGCCTGTGAACTCATTTGTGTTCAAAATTTGAGCATGCTAGCGTTTGCCACTCACAATACTCTATAGTCTTGATCATGTAGCGCTGTTTGTAACATTCTTTCGTAGATCCACTTTGTTTGGGGGTGGCTGACGAGCCTGACGTTTGTACTGTTTGTTTGCAAAGATGTTGTCACCCTTACTCCGGGTTCCCAGTGCCTCAGCAACCCACGCTTGCCTTATTAGAGTGTAAATCCATGCTTGGAATATGCAACTTTGTTGTGTTTAAGTACAAGTAGTGAAAAATTGTCGACCATCGAGTATGCAACCCAGGGATTTGTAAAAGCCCGCGAAAATGCTACCAGGGTCAGCGCGAATTCTCTGGTAGTCAAGATATTTAACTGATTACTCCTTGCAAGCGAAATGCTGCTTAGCAGGCGTGTGCATCTGAATTTATTGTCTCTCTCGTCAAGGTTTGATTTAATGTCCTAAAGAGCTTCGGCAAATTGACAGTTGGCTCCATCGGGGATTGTAAGCGCAAATTATTCAGTTACATTGACATGATCTATAGCTTGCGTCCCTCATTTCTGTGTAGTATCTTTGTGTTGTTTTCAACCTTTATAACCTTTCTCTTGCACGGTTCCAACTGTTGGTTATTGAACGGGTGGAGCAAAACCTTTCAAATAGACAACACCTACAGGCAAGTGCGGTTTGCAGTTCGGCGGCGAGGTCTTTTTCACCGACTCTGTCGAAGCTTCACCTTGTTGGATTTTATTCATTGATGGAAGATGAACCTGTTAGCCGGGTTTCTTCTAGGTGCAAATCGTACGTAGGACTGTTTGACCATAGCTTGAGGATTTTTTTCTCGCGTTTGAATTGTTTTGTGGTGTATTTCTATTCGCTACGGTTCTCGAATGTCTTTTGTAGCAGCTAAATTATCCCATCGCAGCTGTTTTGACACCCGTTTCTGTTCTCCTCGCAGTTTCGCGAGTATGCGCTGCCCTGGAACTGCGGGGGCGAGGGGTTGGGGGGAGGACACGGAGTTCTGCCCCTTTTTGACAAATTAAGAATTACGATGCCCTACTTTACGGGAATGACGAAATAATCGAGTGAGATGTCGTGTGTTCCTTCAGCCGGATCCGGAAGACTGTGGGTACGGGCGAAGAAGTGATGTTGTTCCCAGTCGCTCGGATCACTGCAGTCAAGGCGTTGCAACGCTCGATTTGTCGACGCCCGATTGCTGGACTCTCTCGGGAACTTGTCACTGGCTTCAACTTCACGCCTTCCAAAATTTCATCAAATCCGTCCGAAATGTCGAGATTGTCAGGGACTATTTTTACGTTTGGGCTTCTACAAAAACGGACTTTTTGAATGTACACCATACGAGACGCTGACCACACAGGAATTTTCTAAGATCATTCTTCTTTTCAGCATGAGAAAAATGGGGATCGTAAATCTTCGAATAGATAACCTGCAAGTGACATAAACATGCAAGGAACAACTGAAACTTCATCAGGAACATGCACAGCTGACCATTGTTTACTAGCTCTCATCTCAAGTGCTAGCTACTGGCTTTCTCAGTGTTAAAGGCTTTCTTTTTGCCAGCTCCATATTACATGGATCAACCTCTTGTCATATTCCTTCATTTCATTATCAGCAATGCTGCATTCAAGGTGCACTACAGTGGCAAAATGAAATAGGAAAGGTTGAAAACTTGAAGTCCTGTTGTGCTCGACCTGGTTCAAGTGTGCTCAGTGGTATTCTCCACCGTACTCGTAACTTTTTACTTCCCCCAAAGCCAAAGTCATCAAACATCGAACCTTCTTCATCCTGCACTTGACCAAACTACAATATCCCACAAAGATTATGATGATCAGGTCGCATAAGCTGTGTCCAGGTAATATTGATGACCAAAACACTGTGCACTTCTCTTGAAAAAGATGACCCAAACAAGAGAGTGCACAGAGTAGGACCTGAAGACCAGAAGCTCCATGTGGCAAACACTCGCCTATCTGAATGCAAACACTTACTTGAGCGTCAGGTTGTAATAAGACACTGCCAAGGTTATGCGTGTCTAAGTGGCAGTTCTCCATGATGTGGTGCCTTTGTTGTCACTTTAGGTGAGCAGAGGCAGGACAAAAAATCCAGGTAGGGTGGCTATTTGTGATGCAACTGTAGCCTTGCTGATGAAGTTCAAGCCCGATCTTTTCTGGTTAGGATGTTATGCTACTCTAATCAACACGAATTCTGTCTTGAAATATCGCGTTTGCCAAGCCCAGGTATCAATCAACGATGAAAAATAAATAATTGCATTTGTTTTCTGATTAATGTGGATCTACGGGCTTTGACCATATTAATCCATCGGCGCGCTTTTCTATTCAACTTTTCACACACCAGGCCGCGTTACAAACCGTGTAGTGAGCACAACGCTGTTAAAAATGTACACCAACTGGCGCAGGCAACCAAATTCCGACACAGTCATATGTATTTACTCTTCCTCAGCAATGGTATCCTTCTTCTTCAAATAATGATCTTTGTACATCTTCTGCGATTCGATGATTATCAACTTGGCTTCCTCCGCATCAATTTGCTCCTCGGACACAGTAACTCCTTTGGATGGCGACAGGGGCTCGTGTTTGAAGGGATCGGTCACTCGTGATACGGTACGACCTAACTTCCTGGAATTGTCGCTAACAATCTCCTCAGTATTGACCTTAACTTTGAGTCCAAACTTTTCTTCTAGCTGACCACGCTTGTAAGTTGTGAAAAAAGATCGAATCTCTTTCCATCGGTGTGGGGGGAGCTGGGACACGTCCGTGTAGTGCTTGTATGCCGGGTCATCAGCACACACCGCGATGATTTTGTCGTCTTGTTCACCACAATCAATCATTCGCATGGCACCAATAGGTCTGGCGCGAAGAAAAGAAAGGGGTGGAACGGGAGATTGCATGAGTACAAGGATGTCCTGCAAACGGCGAAAAAAGTTGGAACTTCAGAGGTCACATCAACGTAAGTTCGCCAAGGTTTGCTTCCAGCACACTGCCGCCCTTCGCAAAACCTCCTGTTCCGATGCTGGAGACAAGATGAAAGGAACAGACATCTCAGATTTTCATAGCTCTTGATACCTCAAGTATTTATGATAACTCATGAAAAATTTGGCAATTGCCACAAAGACCTACTTGTTTAGCAAGTACTTGAAGTTTGAAGGAATGCAAACGAAACGTTGGGGGGAGCTATTGGAAATTTGGACATTTTGCTGGCACATGGTGAAAACATCGAGGTAACTTGAATATCAGAGCTGGGCGTAATTCGAAGTGTACAATCAGGAAATGGACACGCGTGGAAAAAGTAGAATACCAGTGGGTCCCATCAGTCATATGGAAGCAACTTACGTGGTCAATGTCGCACTGTTGATAATTCGGAGACAGGAAAAGGCTTACTGGTACAAAAATTTGTTGAACAAAAGTAACTTTGGAAAGATAAAATAGATCTCCAGCACGGAAGATGTAAATGGTTTACGATTCCACAAATAAAGTTGCGAAAGGTGAAGTTCAAGCCTAGCAAACAAGAAGGAAACATTGGATAACAAAATCGCAGCTGTACAACAATTTCGCTCGAGCATGTCTCCAATCGACGGTATAGTTTGCGCAGAATTGCTTGAAACCAAACGTCGCTAGCTGTGCACAATCACACTTGGAATTCAAGCATCCGACATGGGAACTATACCAGTGCATCTCCGTCATCGCAAAGGGTCTGCGGAATAAATCCGTAGTTGTGGGGATAAACGAAAGAAGAATAAAGTACCCGGTCCACGAAAAGCAACCCCGTCTCTTTGTCAATTTCGTACCTGCACTTGACGACCTTCAGGTGGCCGTCTTCTGGATCCAAAACCTTACATCAAAGCACTCATCAATTAACAGACATTGGAAGGATCACATCTAACTCTTAGGTGACGCTAGATTGTACGGTGCCAACACAGATTCATGAAGTCAAAGGCGACCTTCAGAAACGCACTTGACTTTACTTCCTTCAGGAATTTCGATGCATGCGTTCACCTGAAGCTCAGATGTACTGTGTAAGACGATTTAAAGCAAATGCTGGGCCATGTCTGGAAAAGTAGCGTACCACGTCAGGCGCTTTCTTCCCAACAGGGATATCATGCCATGGATGAGAGCCAGTAGAAGTCATCCGTGGATTCTAAGTTCTGTAGCGAACTTGAAATCTGATGGACAAAATAGAAAATACTGGGCTCAAGCACGCTGCTGTAAGTTGGGTTAACGCAGGGACTATGTAGTAGAGGGAGCACACTACATTTCGGTTTGTCATTCCACTCGTATTTAAACTTTAATACAGCATTGTTGTTCTTGCGCACAGATCAACAGAGAGCTCTAACTGTTCATGCATGACTAAAATCGCGACTGACCGTGAACTGGCTAGTTGCGAACTTTTGAGATGCACGCGGCACGAGAGGCCACGAGAGGAGATTACCAAAACGCGGTGTACTGGGTACACGATTTCGCAATTTTCATAGAGACAGTGCATTCTGAAGGAAGTCCTGGTAATGGATTCAGCTGAAGCTCGCTCTTGCGGGCACTGGAAAATCCAAGGTCACATCCTGAAGTGTGACAGTGGTTACTTCTTGGTCGCTGATCTAAAAAAATGCAAAAGTTTAGCTCGTGGTTGATTCTCATAGGTTGTTATTTCTTGCGACATCATCGATGAACATATATCTACATGAAATCCGAGCATTGAGGGCTCCAACAACCTGGCGCTACGATCTTATCTACGACGTGGGAAGCAAAGCCAACATTTTCGCGCTCTTTCCGGGAGAAATTCCGAGCATGCAAGTAGGCAAGTGGGTTATTGATCGGTAGCAAACAAACGCTCGTCTCCTTTTTCACTCATGGGCTTTACTTCGCACTTGGGCTATATGGTCTGTGCTTCAACAGCAAGTTGTCACCAATTTTAACTCCATCACATCATATTTTGAACTATGCGATATTGAGCAGAGCCTTAACATCAGAATTGTGTCTCTTCACTGCCACGCTTGTTTCAAATGCGAGTGTTAGGGACCACGAGACCAAATGCGTTTGTAGCATGAAAGCATGCCGAGCAATTTTTTCTCAAGGGCCCGGAGAGATTTGAAGGCTTTGTAAGTTCCTAGGCGAAGTATACCTACCGCCAGTCGCTCTCATTGGGATATGTGTTCGATTGCCACTTTCAAGTAGAGTATGCTAGACCACATATACCCTTTCGAAGCATTTCACAACATCATCATTTTGTTTCAAGTGCAGGCATCGGAAAATAGACGAATAAACTAAATGGCGTGTCAAATACCACAGGACTGTCCCAAAGCTGTGTCTATCCATTCCTTCGCGCTATTTCTTGACTTCGCGAGTACTTTTGAACATAATCAAAATTAAGGTTGCGAGTCTCACATTTTTCTCGTTATTCACTCTCTTTCGGGTACTTAATGGAAGTTGGCACTCAAGCTTCTCGTACTAGCCTTGCAAATAACAATTGTGAAAGCAGTCATCATAGGCAAGAATGGTAATCATAAGCATGGACTTACCAAAGCCGCTTCAACAGCCTGTCTGTAGCATATGCGGAGTGAATCCGTGTGAATTATGGAACAGCAAGATTAACCAAAATAACACACTGCTTGTTAACAGGAGTGGCTTGATTCACCTCATCCATATGAAAGAGGTGCAGATGAGGTGTCTGCTACTTGATCATTGATACAGATACCCTTATTCGAGTGCTTAAGGAAGATTAAGCTTCAACAGACTACTTAGGTGGCCGTGTAACCTAGGGTGTGGAGTGTCAGTGCCCTGTGTAAGGGTTTCCTTTATATTTACTTTTAGTGGTTACTGACCAACTTTATTTGTTGAGGTAGCCAGCCATCAACAGCTGATTATCTACCTGGTTACATTAAGCTATGAAAGGTATCAATTCACCTGCAGGGCAGCGACCTTGATTTAGATGTCTGATCAAGAATCGTTTCTGCATTCATTACAAAACCAAAAAATGCTAGTCATGTTGAGCAAAACGCTAGCCTCTTACACCTCAACAAACATATGTACCAAGAAAGCTTATCTTGTCTAAAATAGTGATACAATCCTAATCAGCAATTACATACAGTAACTACTATCTCGTCGCTCTGAAGTAAGGCTGACACTGTATTGTCTTCAAAGTACCGTCCTCTGACACTAAGTACGCATCTTCTAGCATACTTGTGCAGCTCTCCAATTCAATTGTAGCCTTACAATCAACACGCCATCCAACATTATTCTCCTGCGATGCTCCTTTCAATGCATACAGCTGTGCATAGTCACGCACGTTCGCACCATTGCCAGTATGATTCTGAATGACGCACTTCTCCATATTCACGGAAGATCTTCTCCCCTCTACTAAAAGCCCGTCGATCTGATTCTTGCGATCATTTTCGTCAACAAGCGACTGAAAAGTACACAGGGACAGTTTTGCAGATGCACCACCACAAACATGCAAACCGTGCTGCTGATTTCCAGCAATAAACGAATCACTGATCATCAAGTTGGTGTTCAAACCTCGGCCAACAACACCAGCGCTTAGCTCACAAACTTCGCAGTCAGCCATCGTTACGTTCGCCCCGCTATCAGCAGACACACCGGTAACCATCCGGCTTTCAGATGCCGGGCTTTTTGGCTGCAATATTTTACAAGTCTGCAAAATGAGATGGGACGCTTGTCTAGCCTCAAAAGCAACAATTTCAGTCCCCCTAGCTCCACATCTTTCCATGATAACGGTAGCCTCTTCCTCGCAGCATAGGGCCTGCTTGCAGCCAGAAAACATTGTGTCCTCCAGCAGCACTTGACTGCCACGTCCGCTCGCAAATACACCCACTGGAGCATTGAAGAAGAACGTTGTTTTGCCAACCAAGTTGGCACCGCCATAGATTATTACAACCGCTGACCTTATTGTACAATTCAAGAGTGTCAACTCTGACCTACAGCTACACAATATGGTGCCACCTGCAAACACAGCAAGCATAGGTCACACAAACACTCAAATCAACAATGATGTCAGAATTGTGTCGTCAAAGAAGTGGTAATTCATTTGCCCCAACCACGATTCTGGACAAGTAGATTTTCCAAACATAAAAACACAGAAAAATGACAATGTTCAACAGTGCTTCCCACTGCCATCCTTCATTCAATACAATAAAACCAGCATCTTTCTTGAAGTACAAATCTCAGGATCTCATTCAAGGCGAGGGGAAATAAGCCTCCAACTACACCTACGCATGTGAGACAATCGCACTGACCACGAGTATGGCATGTGACTGACCCAAAATGGCAGAATTAGCCATGTGTGATATGCATACCCAGACACCAAGAGCACATGAGTACAAGCTACAACATCAATTGACCATGTGGCACCCACATGCAACACAAGGCCAGGGATACCTTCGTTGATTGCTGGCCAACTCTTGTGTGATGGGTCCGAATAACTCAGGGTTTGCAGCAGTCTATTTCTTTGCAAAAAGGATTGACTCATGATACGGTATAACAAGCACTAAGCTACTGAGGCAGATCAAAAGCACAAGAGGCTAACGGCGTGCTGACAAGAGGTCAAGTGTCAGTAGGTTAGAATGATCTGATGTCAAATTTCTTTTCCACGGAAATTAAGAGACTGTCTATCACTCAGCATTAGTGTTCATCACTGCTCTGATGCAATCTTAGTGGAAATAAGATCCCTGATTACACTTGGAGCCATCCTTAGTGGGCTAAGGGTCTCAGGGAAAGCAGAAGGAGGAGGAAATAGGGTTCGCTATACTTGAAGTGAAAACCCCCAATGAAAAACCGCAGTCTGTCAACAAGGGGTGAGATAGCAAGTGGGACTAGCCAAGGTTGGAAACGCACCATTTACAGTAATTCGATCAAGAGTGAGTGAGCTGCCTGGCTTGACAACAAGTACTGTCTCAGAAGAGAGGTGCAATGTTCCATTAATAAGGGTGATATGCTCGAGTTCTGAACTCCTGGGAGGCACCAGTACAACATTCTTTGATGGTCCTGTGTTGCCACTGCGCTGCAGTGAAAAAACAGTGCAGGAATTTGGCTGGGGTCTTGGGTGCTGCAGCAGCTCAATGTCTACAGTGGAGCTGCCATTGCTCTGCCTGGACGTGGACGACTTCCTGCTTGATTGAGTGGAACGGGTGAAGGCTTTCTTCAACACTGATGCAAATGAACTCGCATGTGGCTTCACCTTCACGTGCGGCCTTGCACACAGGGTGCCATCGTTTAAATTTAAAGAGCGCATGTGATCTCTTGATGGCGACAATTGTTCCACTTTAGACAGATTCTTCAGAGCTTCTACCAAAGAGGTCCCCTTCACAACACCCAGTCTTATTTAACTTTGCAACACCATGTAAGAGGTTCTCGAAGTATAAGGAAGCCAAAATTGCAGTTTTGTTGGGATAATTCTCTATAATCTAGCTACTCACACAGCCTCATCATGCTGCACCGCCCACTAAATCCATAACAGACACTTACAAAGCATTGATGATACAATGGCGTTCAATTAAGACTCTCATTGTGCAAGCCTCTTGTTAACTTGACTGACTGAATATTTACAGTACCAGATACCTCATGATTTAGTTGGCACACCAAGGTTTATTCAAGGCTTGCATTTGAAGAACTTGCTGGCAAGGCAAAACAAGCATACCGAATTGGTTCCTGACTGTGCTTCTGGCTCTGGGGCAACAGGAATAAGCTGTGATGTGCTGTGTGTGCTTATGCTGTCACTGTCAGGACAGAATCGATTGCTGGTGGAAAAGCCTTCCCCAAAGCGCCCATACGGCACATTTTGGGATGCAGATGTGTTGTTGACTCTGGAAGGGCCTGCAGCCTCAAACACAGGGTCCTCTGGAGCACTACTAGCAGATGCATCCACAGGGGTCACTCGCGGCATGCTTGATTCTACATTGTTTGGATTTGCGTTCGCCGAGTCCACACTGGCTGCCTCCAAAGAGACCCGGTTTGTGGCGACTTGGCTGAAAGCTCTTTCTATGACAGAGACAGACTGGGAGGAAGCATATATGTGGCGTGCTGTCTCAACATGCTCGAGAGAGATGTCATGGCACGGATCTCGCTTAAAGAATGGGGTAACTAGGACAGGCTGTGCTTCCAAGGAGTCCTCTTTGTCAGTTCTTGGCTCCAGGGTGTCTTCCCCATCTGAATAGACACCACAATGTCCATAGTTAATTTTTGACATGTAACTTGTAATGGGAGAGTTGGGACCGTCAATACTTGGTAGGTACGACAGTAAATCACACTGAAAACACAAACAAGGCACAGTTCTGCATTCAAATAATAAGCTAGAACACGTCATAAAAAGAAGAGCTGATCGCATTTGCAAAGATTGGAAATAGAAACCATGTGCTGTGGTTACCCCTGACCCAAACCCCATTTTATGGATGACTTTGTCATCGCTTCTGGGCCAATCCTGCTATCATAGAATTTCTGAGTACCTACTTGTTCTATAAACTTTTCACTGATTCATTCATCCCTGTGTAATTTCAACATCAGCAGGGTACATGGGGTCAATTTCGACGACCATTTATTTGCTTGCGCCTTCTCTTGGCACCATGAGCATATCTAGCCTCAAAAAGTATCCAAATTCTCCAATGTGAAAAGCCAACTGTAGAACAGATTGTACTTGGACTTGAGTCCAGACTTGTTTGTACTTCTGATGTATAACTTGCCAAGAATTATGTGTAGCACACATGGATGAGAACATATAAGCCTGAGCAGGTCCAGGATGACTTAAGAGGGGGGGGGGGGGGGGGT
>JAULKQ010005377.1:0-14856 GCA_032356285.1 Smithsoniella earleae | reverse complement strand
CGACACGACGTGTCCTCTTTTTGCAGGGTAGCTTGTACGAGGCAGTATGCAGCCTTCGTGAATATTTGGAAAACGTTACTTCGCACGCATTTCGAAAATCACACTCTGGGAGCATTCGCGTCGAAGTCCGCTTCCCTGCTGGAATTAGCGCTCTAGAGTTACTCTTGATGCAGTCTTTTCGCACGGGGCACGCACTGGAACAGACGAGAAACGGGTCTATTCCTCACCAAAGCTCACCTCGATTCAAGAATCACCTTCAAGTCTACTTTTGTCCACGCAGCGCGCCTCAACCGGCAGCAGACCTACACCAATCCCCAACAATTGCCGGTACGTACCACAACCGTCGTTCGGTGATCCAAAGCTATGAACACATCATGCACAACTGTTGGTGCAACCAGTGACACCGTCAGGTGATGACGATGCAGCATGTCGTTAGTTTCGCATGCAAGCCCCCGCACCATCACGTGTGCATTCTTAGTAGAGCTCCGTATTCGATAGGCTCATGTGACGAGCTGATGTGATAGCTTTGCCACCTCTGTTAGATGGTTTGTGACAGAACTTGAATGAACTCCTGCCGATATATGCAGTATCCAAGGCTCACAGCTAAACAGCTCTTCAGCCACCTTGGTATGTGCTGTCTGGATTCGAATGTAGTCAAGCCGTTGCGTGTTCTAGAACAATCGTCACCTGATTCATTTGCCTGTAATATCATGCTACCAAGTTCTCTATTCACCCGATGCAATGGTTCTACCAAACCAATGCTACATGCTTCCTTAGAGCCTCGCTCATTGCGAAAAGAATCCAGCGGTACACATAGTCTTCTCGGAACGTCGTTCTATATGCCGTTTCTATGAAAAGCTGGCATCCGTTTCTATCCTTTTACATAGACTTCTATCTAATGTAATGCATATGCTCCCGCGCACCATGGAGCACGAGTTGATGTGTTGGAGGATAGGGCTCTCGTGAGGACAGTTGCCCAGGCGCGTGTGTGTGCCACACCGCAACGCCTCCAGAGGGCCTGACAACAAGAATTAGCGTGCTCAAAACTAGATGAGACGTTGCCGTGCAGTTTCAGCTTTTCGGACATTCCATACCGATACTATGGTGTCGCACCCACCATTTTGGCGCACAATCGCGTGCTGTGTTCAATAACAAAGGCTTCCTGCTATCAAAGACGATCCCTTGTATCTGTGAGAGTGGATAGCGTTCACTCCTTTTATGTGACTGAAGATGGGTCTCGTAGAATGTTTCAAAATTGTGAAATCTGACCTTTTTCGCATGATAGGAGCGGTTGTAGGCACCCCGGTGAAAAAAGTAAAATTGCACAAACTTGAAACAGTCCATCCACCGCGAATAGTCGGGATCGTCGTTAGTGAGAGGATGTTCCTGCTTCTCCGTGAATTGTACATGAGTTTTTTAGTTTTTTTTTTAAATTGATTTCAAATGTGGAATGCTGCACAGGGATGGGGTCAGCGCGGTGCTGGAAGGGGCAAGCTGGGCAACGGCTGACAGAGGACGTGATCGCGTCTATGCAGCGATTCACTGAGCCTTCTAGCAACGGTATGAAAGTTCTCGGGGGTTCCCGGTTCGACGTAAGCGGTTCTGCGTCTCCGGAATGGCAACCTTTCGGCAGTTTCTTCATGGTCATTCCCGCTGTTGAGCTGGTACGGTTAAGTCCTTTCAACGTGGAGCAACTGCCATATCTGTTATTAACTGTATTTTTATGGCGAGCTGTGGCACAGGTGGAGGGATCCACACAGCACGTGCTCGCCCTCAATGTTGTCTGGGACGATACTGCCTCGTCGGGGGTAGGGCCGTCCAGCTTGGCCGAGGCGGTGGCGAGCAGTGCGACTGTTCTGAACGACGTGTACGTTCCCGAAATTCTGTCGAGCTCGGTAAGGCCTGCGGCAAGCGTTACGGGTACCCGCCACTTTCCCGACAAGTCGCAGTGGACTTCGGTTGTCCGAGGCTGCATAGAAGCTTTCGGCCAGCCACAAAAAGCTGAATCCGAGTCCACTCCTTCTCCATGTCAGTCTACAATCGAGGTGTAAAACTTCCCACTTACTGTCTTTGCTAATTTGTAACTTAGAAATATTTTAGCAATATTTTGGATTGGTTGAAACGGTTTTTTTTTCTCTTTTTTCAGGAGCATTTGGCAGGGTCGACGTCGCCAGCGGATCTCGACAATCTGCTGTCGCTGTTGTGCCCGCCGGACGCGCGCGGCGGCGCGGACGACACGCGTGGCGAGAAGGGCCTCGAAAAGGTGGTCATGGCGCGATGCATGCGCCTGACGGTGGACGGGTCCATGCCCGCGCTTTCGCTGCTGCGGCTCCTCCAAAGCCACAATGGTAGCAGCTACGGCTTCGCGCTGGTGCTTCCAGAAGGTTCGGCGTTCGTTTCCGTGACCCCGGAGCGCCTGTTCATGCGGCGAGGGCAGAAGGTGTTCACGGAGGCGGTGGCCGGGACGCGGCCCCGCGGGGGACCCGGGAACGTTCGAGAAGATTTCTACCTGGGTCTGGACCTTATGCAGGGAGCGAAAGAGCATAACGAGTACAGCATCGTGCGCGAATGGATCCGCGCCGCGCTCGCGTCGGTGTGCTCTAGCGTGTCCGTCGACATCGCGAAGTCGCTCCTGCGATTACGTAATGTCCAGCACCTGTACGGGCGTCTCTCCGGGACGTTACGGTCCGGGAAAAGCGACGGGGATCTCCTCGCGGCGTTGCACCCTACCCCAGCGGTGTGCGGATGCCCTCAGGCGGCGGCTTTTGATCACATTCGATCCAACGAGGCGTTTGACCGAGGGTTTTACGCCGGGCCGCTCGGATTCATCAGCTCAAAGCAGTCAGAGTTCATGGTAGGCATCCGGAGCGCGCTGGTTGCCCCTCCAGCCACCCCCGATACTCCGAACACCACTCAGGACGTCTTCATCTACACCGGCGTGGGCATTGTGCCCGGCTCTGACGCTGAAGCCGAGTGGGAGGAGCTACATCTGAAGGCGCGGCAGTACATGACATCCCTGCGGCGGCCTCCGACGCTGGAATCCTTCCCGAACGTTCCCGCTCTCCACGCGGGCCTGATCGTCGACGAGCTTGTCCGGTGCGGTGTTAGTACTTTCGCCATCGCACCTGGGTCGCGGTCGTCTCCGCTAGCACACGCCGCGCACGCGCACCCCCACACGACCGTCCGCGTCATGCTCGACGAACGGTCGTTAGGGTTCTGGGCGGTCGGCGCCGCCGCTGGCGGCGGCGCCCCGGTCGCCGTCGTCACGACGAGCGGCACCGCCGTCCCCAACCTCTTCCCCGCTGTCGTCGAAGCCTCCTCTAGCCACCTCCCCATTCTCCTCCTCACCGCTGACCGCCCCCACGAGCTTCTCGACGCAGGCGCAAATCAAACCATCGATCAGATCAACATCTTCGGATCGTACGTGCGTCACGCAATCAACCTCCCGCCGCCCGAACCTTCCGCCGCGTACCGGCCGGCTGCACTACTCACCGCCATCGACGCCGCCGTGCGTCACGCGGCCGATTCGACAAACCCCGGCCCTGTCCACGTCAACTGCCAGTTCCGCGACCCTCTCGCGCCTGTAGCCAGTGAAGTATCGGTTCCGTCCTCTGTTCTCGATCCCCTCATCGATTGGTCCCGCTCCACAAGCCCCTACACTTCGCACTTCCCGCTCCCCCCCCTCGCCGCCTCCCCCACCAGCATGCCCTTCCTGCACACCCTTCTAGCCGCTAAAAAGGGCCTCATCCTCGTCGGTCGACTCAGCAACCCGTACGACGCTTCCGCGATCCTGAGAATCGCCGCGAAGCTTCGCTGGCCTGTCATCGCGGATGTCCTATCCGGCCTTCGAATCGGCGCGCACCCCAGCGCCTCCTCGGCAATGGTTATCCACCACTTCGACACAATGCTGACTCACCCGCGGCTACCCGCGCACGTGTCCCCCGATTGCATCCTCCAATTCGGCTCCCAAGTCACCTCCAAACGCATCCCACAGTTCATCGCCAAGCTGTCACGCGCCCGTGCGACGTGGCTACGAGCATCCCGAACGCCCAATCGCGTCGACGAGCACCACGCTGTGTCCGCCGTCGTCCTGGGCACCCCTGAAGCCATCCTCTCCGCCCTCCCGCCCGGCCACCGCGCCCCCCAACCCACAATCAACTTCACCGCTCAACTCGCTTTCCTCGATCGAGTGATTTCCTCAACCCTGTCCTCCTTCATGCATGGCTTTCCTCACCAAACGCCCCGTCCGCCCGCCACCCCTGTAGCCACTCTATCGGAGCCCTTCCTTGCGTACACCGTCTCGTCGAACCTCCCCTCCGGCCACGCCGTCTTCATCGGCAATTCGATGCCCATCCGCGATCTCGACATGTTCTCCGCGCCGCGCCAGGTGTGACGCACCACCGACGCTCGAGATAAAATAACCTTCGATTCGAAGATTCGCTGGACGATTACAATCCACTCTGTGCACGCAGGCCGGTGGCGCCAGGGGCGCTATCCCCCCCAACCGTGTGGCCGCGAACCGAGGCGCGTCCGGAATCGACGGCGTCATATCGTCCGCCGCCGGCTTCGCCAGCGGCTGCAGGGCCCCGACGACCGTCCTCATCGGCGACGTCTCGTTCGTGCATGACAGCAACGGCCTCATGCTTACCCGCAGCCAGCCGCCGGACGCACCTGTAACCATTGTGCTGGTCAACAACGGCGGCGGCCGCATTTTTGACTTCCTCCCCATCGCAGCCAGCGTCGATCCAGGTAGCAGTCCTGTATCGATTGTTAATCTACTGTTTTGGGTATTCTTGCGAGGTCAGAATCGGTCGCATCAGCTAGCAACGCGATGCGTTTTGTGAAGATCGCCGAATCCGACAGGACGGTCCTCTGTACAGGCGAGCTCACGGCACTATGGACGACGCCACCAAACGTCGATTTAAAGGGGCTGTGTAGCGCGCATCACATCCCGTACCAGAGCGTCGCCAGCGACGAGGCGCTGCTCCCCGCGCTGACCGCCGCCTGGCGAATGAATATGTCCTCGGTCGTCGAAGTGATCGTCCCCGATCATGATAACGTCCGCGCGCGCCGCCAGATCCAATCCCTGTGCACCGCCGCCGCCTACCAAACCCTACAGGCTTGCGCGACGTCCATCCTTAACCCGTTTCCGCCGCCGCCGACGCCCAACGGCACCCTACGGAACCTGCGCGGCGCCCCTCCTGCAGCCGCGCTGCCGTCTCGCAGCTTCGCGCTCGAAATCGCCGGCGTCACCGCGCGCGGCTTTTCGCTCAAGTTGCGCCACCTCCTGACCACCGGCGCGTCGTGCCGCGTGCGCAGGGGCGTCACCGTTGTAGTGCGCCTCCGCTCGGCGTCCGGCGCGCTAGGAGAAGGCATGGGCGAGGTCGCGCCGCTTCCGGGCTTGCATGCCGAAACTTACGCCGAGTCCGCCGCGCAGGTACTCCTCGCTTCCCTCGTTTTGTCGAAATTGCCGAGGGCATAGATTGCACGCTGATGTGTGATGTCTTGCCTGTGCACGCTCGCCACGGTGTTGATAGGCTAAGATTGGACTTTCTTGATTATGATAAGTTGCGGCGGGTTGCCAGGTTGCGGTGCTTGCGGAGTCGCTGGCAGGCGTTTCAGTTCCCGGGGACATCGGCCTGCTGCAAGGGCAGTTGGAGCGGTGGTGGCGAGAGGGGGCTGGAGTGGCTACCGGGTCGCTGCTGCCCAGCGTTCGATTCGGCTTCGAGTACGCCCTCATCAGCGCTCTGGCGTCGCTTACGGGCTGTCCCTCTCCGGCTCACCAGCTACTGGCGGCTGTAGCACCTGTAGACACTTCTGGAAGCTTCTCGAAGCTTCCGACTGACGTCCGGGTGAACCACGTCATCGACGTGCACGGCATGGACGCCGGCGAGCTGGCGCTGCGCGCGGAAGAACTCGCCGGCCAGGGCTGCACATGCATTAAAGTCAAGGTACGGCGACCGGACCCGGAAACTGGGCGTTTGAGTTTTGGGTGGCGTTTTGAGTTTCGGCGTTGGCGCGTAGGTGGGGCGTAACTGCAGCCCGTATGACGATGCTGAGTTAGTGTCGGCGATTGACAGAGCTTGCGGCGGAAACGTGACGCTGCGCGCGGACGCCAATCGCATGTGGAGCTTGGCGGATGCGGTGGCGTTCGCGAACCATCTTGTGGGCCTGGGGACCTCGCTAGAGTACGTCGAAGAGCCTGTGGCAGATCCCCGAGATATCGAGGCATTTTTCGCCGCCACGGGAATCCCGGTCGCCGTTGACGAGAGCCTAGATGACGGCGCGTTCACCGTAGATGGCGGGCCGGAGACCCTTGTAGCCACACAGGCCGTCCGCGCCATGGTCATCAAGCCCACGGTTATCGGGTCTCTGGAGGCGACGTGCCGCCTGCTGAGGCGGCGCGGTGATAAGGTTTGCGTCATAAGCTCCGCGTTCGACGGTCCCGTGGGCATCGCGGCGCTCGCTCAGGTTGCCGCGGCCGCGGACGGCGCCTCCGGCATGTCCGACGGCGTCGCGCACGGCTTGGGGACGCTGTCGTGGTTCGACGAGTCCGAGGGCGGCGCGTGCCCATCGTGGATGCCGCTCCGGGCTCGCGAAGTGGCCGGAGGGGGCACCGCTGCGGTGCTGTGCGCGTCTGACGCTTCCGCAGCGGTTTCTCGCGCTTGCGAGTCCGTCGCCGACCGCGCCGACGCCGTTTCCATGTCGGCGTCCGTCCTCACCGTCGACGCTGGGTCTTCCGCTGCCGGGGCTCAGGTTCGATTGCTCGAGGTTGCCCCGCGCGCCCCGGAGCGCGGCCTCCTCCTGTTCGTGCACGGTTTCATGGGCGCGGCGGAGGATTGGGTGCCGGTGATGGCGGGCTTGCGCGAGTGTGGCTACAGGTGTGTCGCCATGGATTTGCCTGGCCACGGTGAGTCGAAGTGGCTCTGGTCAAACGGGAGCAGAAGCGCGGGGTTGGAGATGTATGGCGACGTCGTACGGAAGGTTCTGGAAGAAGTGGGTAACGGGAGAAACGCTTGCGTTATCGGGTATAGCCTGGGTGCTAGAATTGGTATAGAAGTCGCCGCGTTTCAGCACGAGAAGGGGGGCTGCTTGAGGCAGGTTATTGCGGTATCTGGGAGCCCGGGGTTAAGTAAACCCCAGTCCGCCGCCCTTCGGCGCACTCACGACGCACATCTGGCTGAAGCGCTGCGGCAATGTGTTGGCTCTAGTGCCGGGTTGAAGGGGTTCCTGGATGCATGGTACTCCGCGCCGTTATGGGAATCTTTCCGCGCACATCCCAGATTTCCGCATGTCATGCAAAGGCGGGCCAGCAGCTGTGGCGATGAGCGACTCAGAGCGGACATGCTGGCGACTGTGATTGAGGGGTGCTCGGCAGGCGGTCAGAATCGGTGGCCAGAGGTGCTACAGGTTGATTTTGCCTGCGAAATGGCTTTTGTTGTGGGAGAGTGGGACTCGAAGTTTGTCAATATAGCTCGGAAGATTGCTGGTGGCCGCGGGGGTGATTGGGAAGGTGGTGTTAATATGTGGCCACAGGGACTTCGATACAGAGTCTGTGAGATTGGAGATGCGGGACATGCTGTTCACATTGAACAGCCTGCAGCGTTGGCTAAGGCCGTGATGAAGCTCCTGTGTTTCTGATGGTCTAGTGAGTAGGTAGATAGGCGATATCACGGCTGTGGAGCTTGACAAGAATGATGTGTGCTGTACAATTCACATGATGTTGAGGGTACGTTACTAATGAGGAGTTTTTGACATGGGCTTTGGTTGTGTGGTGGCACGAGGTGTATGAATATGATGGGTAGTGGAGTGTTTATTGATAAAGTCAGTAAATTACCTTGAAGTTGGAATTATTCTTGCGTTAAACTTGACATTTGCCACTGATTGTTTGAGTAGCGAGGTGATAATAATGTGATGGTGCACTGTAAAGTAGTGAAAGTGTACAAGTTCATAACGCTCCTCGTAGTGCGCGAAACGTCAACTGTGCACATAAGACTACGAGGTTACCTTCTCTGCCGGCGAAAGTAACATTGAGGTTCCTTCTTTACTATCTCTCCAGAAGCTATCAGAAAGCTTTGTTTCACGGCCGAGTAGATTTGCCTGCTAAACCCGTCATGTTTACAACTGCACAACCTACGATTGCATCTAATGGTCTAACTCATGATGAGTACGAAAGTTGAAGAGCAAGTAGCTTCTAAACAGAGTGTGTTTTTTCGTGCACCCCGGGAATGATGCCATAGAAGGAAACTAGGTTCGAAGAGAACGCGCGATGCACAGGCCTAAAACATGCGATCTTATCGATACAAGATTAGTCTGAAGCAGGGGGCGTACTTTATTGAAAGTTACTGCTGTCAATTTGGAGGATTCATTCCCTGCAGTACTACCACGATGCGGCACTTCGAGTAAAATCGGAGGTAGCACTGAGATAAAAAGACTACATTCAGGCTACAATTCCTGAGCTCCGTATCATACTGAAAGAATACATTATATGCTGACAAACTGTTGCATACTATCCCATACCTATTCATTCTCCTCAAATCGGGAAATTTTGAAGTCGCATGGGACGAACTGGCCGTGTACGTTGCAAGGCATAAGAACCCAGTTACCATCAAAAGCTAATGCCACATGTGATATTCTGACTACCAGGTGATTCAACATTGCGTGCTTGGGGGAGTACAACGTTTAAGTGTTCTGCTCCATTCTCACTGCGACTGATCTTGCAGTTGGAAAAACAAAGAGTTCAGATGCTGCCATCGCTAGTACCCAGTGCATCTAGAGTAAATAAAAGTTGCCGTGTGGCACATGGCTGTCCGTCCCACGTCAATGATGCTGTTCAGCGTTGTAATATGACAAGGATTGTCCCTGGAATCAGGACCGCGCGTAGCTTGTGTCGTGCATGTTCTACTACTGTGGAAGTTTCAAGCAGCAAGCATGCAAATTTTGGAGAGGGAACTGGTTTAAGGTCAGTACATGGAGTTTGCACTCGACCTCTGCTGGTGCGTATCTTCAGGATCATGCTGTGAATCAATTCTGAAAATCGCGGCCTTTCATGTCAAGTATATGCAAATTGATCAGTCAGAATCATTGTGTTTTAAACGTTATGCGCATCTGCTTCTTCGACCGCCTGATCCTGCAGTTGCAAACCTGTTAGTTGAAACTTTGACCACCATCATCCCCTACGAAGTTACCATGAGCTGCACAATACCACTCTGTAGACTTCTTTGTGTATGCAGGCTTACGATCTTGAGCAAGGAGCACTCGTGCGCAGCTAACCGTTTGCCGCCTAACATCTGTTGCGTGACTTTCAACCTTGCCTTGTTTGATTAGATGCGTCGTGCTGCAATAACCGCCGTGTGTTCAGGCCAAGTGGTGTACGCAAACCACAAGCAGGACTCCTCCTACAGCAATTTTACTACACGGAATCCTGGGGAACAGACGAAATCTCAAATCTTTCACGCAGATGTTACTTCGGGTAGCTTCCTCCCGCTGTGAAAAAATAAAATATTGCAACAAGCGTTGGTAGTATTTGTGTGGGTGATAACAGCAGCCTGTGTTTGAGCAGTCTTTCAAACGGACGTAATGAAGCTGCACTTCAAGTGAAAGGGACGGGAAGAGTAAATAGGTCTTGCAGATACCTGAAATCACAGTTTTGCTTTTTAAGCAATTGATGATTTATTAACTCCTCGTCTAACGCCTAAATATTCTGAATTCAAGTTACCGTGTTCAACCAGTGTGTCTCTTCATCACAACTTTTCATATACCACTATAGTTCTACTATTTGTGCTTTGGAATGTGTAGGAACATCCCGCATGGCAAGTGCTTCTGGTTGACCTTCAAGGCCACGGGGATTCACCGGGCGCAGCCCACTCTTGCCAGCATGGAGGGCCGTCGGTAGACTCGGCTGCTGCAGATGTTCTCCATTTGCTGAGACATCTCCGTGTATTTCCAAACATGCTCGTTGGTCATTCGTTCGGTGGCAAAGTAGCTATGTCTATGGCCGAACAATTTGGCCAGCAACTTCCACGACCCGTGGCAGTTTGGGTGCTTGATACTATTCCAGGTGCAACACGAAGTACAGGTGGGATTGTTCACGGAGGACCGTGTGCGGATTTGAGAGCTGACCATCCCCGTAGGCTCATCGCGCACTTGCAGCAGATGGAATTGCCAATTTCCAGTCGCAAGTCCGTAATTGAAAACTTGCTGAGCTATGGTTTCAGCCAGCACATTGCACAATGGGTGGCCACTAATCTTCGGCCAGTGGGACAGGTGAACAGGATGGGTGTTGCTTCCTCGGACACTGGCGCTGCTGCATCGTCATCCCGATTGTTTTGGAAGTTTGACTTAGATTCTATTGCACAAATGTACGATTCATACGAGGTTAAAGATCACTGGGGACTTTTGTCGTATCCTCCCCAGGGCCTCAGTGTTGATTTTGTACGGGCTGAGCGTAGCTCGTTTTCTTGGCCGGAATCTGATACGACACGAATCGCGTCTCTTGGCCATAGAGTACATTTCTTAAAGGATTCCGGGCATTGGGTGCACACGGAGAATCCTCTGGGTCTACTGAAAATCATGGAAGCGGCGTTTGGTTGTCGTGACGATGTTCGTGCTATTCACCGAACGTACGTAGCTGCCCAGCCCAGTACGAATAGAAATTGATCGACCTTGCACAAATCTCGGAAAATCTGTGTTAGAAAAGATGAGATAATAGCTAGCAGATTTCCTTTTTCCTAGGTTGCAGTTTGTGGGCCGGACAATACTCAAGTGGAGCTTTTCGCCACAATGCAAAGAGCAGCTCCCCGAAATCTTGTCCAGATCAGTAAATGAATATCCCTAGTATGATCTCCGCACGAGTGAAAGGCGCCAGGGTGTTGACGATTACTGGAGATTTTAACGACTGCCACGCATGCTGCACCAACTGAAACCCAACACAGTCTGTTCACTTTGAAGACAACATAAATCTATCTACGAGTTTGCAAATAAGGCATTTCCTAAGTCGTTTTTTCCCAGAGTCCTGAGAGTGTGCTGAAGATGAGCTTGCATAGGTGGCGAGCTCATGAGCTCTTCTGTTGTCAATGTATAATTCAGCCTTCAAATTAGTTGACATGTAACAACATGAGTAACTGTGGGACATGTAATATAAAACCCAGGCAGTTGTGACAAGACGCGACCTCGTGAAAGCCATTTTGAATATGTTATACATTTGACTTAGCATTTGTCGATGATCAGGGAGAATGCAGAAATCTTGCACGCTACTACGAAATCCTGGATGATTCAGAAACTTTACGGACAAGTTGTTGGCTTGTTGATTTGAAAAGCTGAACACGATTTGGCTACATAGCTCCTACATACCAGGTAAGAGCAAAGATAGCAGGATAATAATCACTGCCAATGACAGGCTAATAATCACTGCCAATGACAGGCTAATAATCACTGCCAATGACAGGCTAATAATCACTGCCAATGACAGGCTAACAATCACTGCCAACTTGAGTTGTTGAGTTCCATAGGCATGCACTCACACATTCTTTGTTTTATGCCTGTAGTTGTTGCAGTGCTTCACTCAATTGAGGGCACTACATAGCAATTTGGAGTCGTAATCAATCTCAGTCGGTTCTCCTGTAACAGAGCAAACAGGTTTCTATGAGTCTGGAGCTCGAGTTCAGGAAGATGCATCAGATTTTTTTGAGCTCTGAAGCAAAGAAAGCGAGACTTTGAGGCTTCACGAAGGACTCGGTATTCTATCATCCACTTTGTTTTGTTGGAAAGACTAGACAAGTCACCTAATTAATCGATTTGAGAACCTTGCAACTAGCATAGATTGTTCTTCTTGAATCTACTGGATGGCTGATGGCTTGATGCCACATTCTGCTTGAATAATATAGTAAGTTGAGATATACGATGATGTGGTAAGAAGTTTCACCTGATATAGGCTCTGATTCATTCGTTTTGTTCTGTCCCATATGATGAGACCAGGAACCCAGAGATCCTTTTGATTTGAAGTCATTCTTACGCTCTACTTGTACAGACGAATTCACGGGAACATAAACCATTGATTCCGGTGAAGTTGTAACTGTTGTTGTTTCTGATAGCCTGAGAAGCACAGGCGCAATTCCTCGAGATTGGTCACCATTACAAGGACTGATACGTTGCTAGGTAGTGATGAGATTTAGAAGGGAAGTTCAAGGCCCGTATAGGCAACCATATTGCGAATTTTCCGAGTATCTAGTTGCTAAGGGTTTTCTCAATTTTTCACGACTCCCCGGCCTGTTCAAGGGAGTGAGGCCGCTAGATACATTTTCTTAAAAGCGCAGGAGCACCGCGGTGCACTACTTCTCCGGCAAGTTAGCAGAAAGCAATGGCGTAGCTGCTCAGATGCGACCACATCGGGACCCATCCATAGCTCCCAGACTGGATATTAAAATTTTTATTTGAATTTGTGTTAGCCACGACACGAGTCCTGCGAGCTATCTGCGATAATTGGCTAGTCGATGTAAACACAGTAGCCTAGCAACGATTCGGAGTTTCATCTGTTGCAAGACTCTCGGCTCACGAGGACCAGCAACGGCAAATATAAGGTTATTTAGCCTTGAGTTCTGTTGAGGGGAGAGTGTATCGTCAGATAGCCCCTTTCAGGATCAGACACATTCAAGTGCTGTTCCTAGGCTTCAGTAACGTCTTGAGCGGCTACAGCATCTCAAATAAGTAATGTTTTAACATACCCCCCTAAACAACTAACACTACATACCAAAAGTACTGGACTGGCTACAACACAAAGGTTGTCAACGAATTTGAACATTTCAGGGTCCCTGGCTTTGCAGTAAGCTTGGCAGGCACTGTGGCATCAGAATATTCTAGTACCGTGGGGTATGTGTCACCTGAAATTCACTGACTCAGTGACGTGAAGTGTAGTGTGTAGTAAAGACTGCATGTTGGAGTTAAGAATTTTTATTGAGGGGCGATTGGTTTTCATTTTTGTCGGGATTCAGAGGATCAGGAGTAAGATGGGGCTCTTGCTGTCCTCTTACAACAAGAAAGCGACCATCACGAATTATTATCTTCTTGAAAGGCAGCAAATGAAATAAAAAACTGTTGGACGAATATATTGGTAGCCTTTCATAAATTTTTTAAGAATAAACGAGTGTCTTGAGCTGCTAATTGTTTTGGTTGAGTCTGGGAGATTTGGGGAGTTCGCGAGCAATTGGACCCCTCTTAACAAACTTTGTCTCCGGTAAGCAACCACATTCAGCTTGAGTACAAGAAAAAGTGAAACACACCGAGTTCTTCAAGGAAATTCCACAAAAATCTTGATGGAGAATTCGCTGAAGGGAGGAAATTCAACAAATTTACTCTGTATCTACAATACGGGTCTGCTCGCATAGCACTTAAATGAACTCCATACCGAAGGCGGCAAGAGTAGAGCGACATTCACACAAACGCGTGAGAAAATTGGGTTTGTCTAATGTTTTGAACAAGTATTTCCCGGTGCATCGCTTGTGGGTCAACCGTCTTGTTAGCACTAGGCGCTGACCACGTAAAGCGCAGGGATCCGCACGTGTTTCCGAGTTTCAATATTTGGCCCACGTTGAATGTGTGTGCGTTGTGTCCAGAACGTAATGCGTACCGTAGTAATGGCAAAGTATGGTGTCTCAATTCGTGCTCAATTCATAAACTGCGCCTCTTTGAAGTATTAGTGCTCAAGCGTGCCATTCCTTACAGGGTTGAAGCGTTATACAGCTTGATCAAAGTTGAGTGCACACATTACATGAAGCAAGGATTCAAACTTTACCCAAAAAGCATCATGTTTGGCGTATACGTTTGACAAAGTATTTGATTTAATTGCTGAGAGAGCTTTTTGCGTGACACAAATACCTCCCACGTTATCATAGCGAGGTCGAAGTCTCCGTAGGTGGAAGTAAGGGTGTAAATGATAGGTGTACTAGCTCTTCAAGGCTCTTTCAGTGAGCACGTAGAAATACTCAAGCGTTGCGGGGCATCGGCTATCGAAGTTCGAACGGTCGAGGAACTCCTGAGATGTGATGGCCTTATCATTCCAGGAGGAGAGTCAACAACGATGGCATGCGTTGCAAACACCAGCGGAATTCTTGATGCGCTTAGACAATTTGTTGTCGAGCAGCATAAGCCTGTCTGGGGAACCTGTGCAGGACTAATCTTCCTTGCGAAAAGTGCAGAAGGTGTTGGTCTATTGCACGGTTGATATGCAAGTTCATCTGGTACGATGCAAGCACGTGGCTTGCTTAAACCAAGTGATGCTTCTAGACGTGCATAACCACATCTGTAGGTGCCAAGCGCGGTGGGCAGGAGCTGCTACAGTGTATGCCTATTCACGCAAGCCGCAATTTCTTTGGGTCCCAAATTGCATCTTTCGAACAACAGCTGGTGTCTCATGACGAGCTCTTAAAGTTCGGTCCGAGTTCAACTTACAGAGCTATCTTCATCCGCGCCCCAGCCATCCTAACGGCCAGTGATGAGGTAACTGTGCTCTCGGAGTACACGTTGTCAAACGAAGAGCGTTCTCGATCTAGCAAAAATGCTGTCATTGTAGCCGCACGTTACAAAAACATGTTGGTAACTGCGTTCCATCCGGAGCTCACGGACGACTACAGATGGTATGTCTCTCGACTTGGAAAGCCCTCGTCAACTCGCCAATTTTTTCGTAATATTTCAATCTTGTATACAGGCACCAGCTATTTTTGAGCATGGTTGGTGACAGGCCGGCTGATAGCCGTGCTCCTTCGGTTATTTTGAAGCAATCCAGTGCTTGTGTGAACCCGCCAAATAATCCGGCCTCTTTACCTGTTTTTGGAAGTGCACATCCTTGCGCATAATCAGTGC
>JAULKQ010005366.1:0-14862 GCA_032356285.1 Smithsoniella earleae | reverse complement strand
TTCACGATACTTCATGTATTCTGTGCTTCGCTCTTACTGTGTGTGAACGTTGAAATAGAAGTCAGTACTACTGTACTCGTGTGGAAGAAACCACACCGAAAGTTGAAGGTTGTAAAGCATGTGGTATACCATGACTATTGGAGGAAATCTTGACTTGAACACACTTCCATCGCAATGCCTCATGAATTCGGGTCACTCTAGGATTGCCAGCCTTTTTTCATCCTGATGGTGCCGTGGTTCCAATATTCCGCTTGGTAATGCTCTGAACCAACTCCTTGTGAGAAAATATAGTGCTAGCCGACGATACTTAGAGCCTGTTCGCACTTGAGCACACATGATCCAGTCTTGACCAACACTTGTAATCTTCAGAAGATTTATTCACAAGCTCAAGTATCCACTTTTCGATTACAATTCCTTAACCTTGAGCACTTGATGGAAATTTCAGTCACATCCAAATGATAGTCAAGATATTATCATCAAATGTTGCAGATCAAGACCACTGAACTTTGTTTAGCCTTTTTCCTTACATTGATGTCCCTGCAGTTGTGTAATCCTGGAACAGGTTATATCAATACTTCTCTTATTGTAAGCAACACGCCTGTTCCAGAACATGTGTGTTGGAATACGACGCAGTCATATTGAGAATAACATCACAATACCAATGACAGATTCACGGTTCCTGCTCTCTACGTTTTAACGCATATTGAGGCTGGTGTTGTGAATTAGAGGTCGTATGCTTACAGGCCATATCTGAAGTGCTAACTCACTTTGGAGAACAATTCACCGAGTTTAATTTGCTCCAGACATTTTCAGCTCATTGTCTGTGAACAAAGTACCTGAACTTTTGTGCATCGAAATACATGTTCGACTTTGTATGGATGCTCAACTTGACCGTGGTCTCTGTCTGGTAATGAATGCAGAATTCTTGTTTCTCTGATTGATTGATAAACTTGATGACAACATCAGAAGAAATCTGTTCATATGAAAGAAAACAAGCAGACGAATTCCCATGGAAAGATTGATTCCAAAATTAAAAATTTGACTGACTTTGATAGGCAGGGATTTGATTCAGCACCCAACACAAGTGTGAGTTTTCACAATGGTGAGGTAGTGTTTACAGGTGGTGTTGAATTCTTCGACCGGCAGGTGAGTGAACAGAGGTGGAAAACGATTATGACACACTAGACCACCAATTACATGTTCTCAAAAAAATCCAAATTGCACTTGTTAAGAATCATTACGAGTCTTGTAATCAACAGTTGAAGGATACCTGGCAGGAAAAGTCACGAGGCTTTGAAGCATCGAGATAACATCAAATACTAAACAAATACTAAACAAAAAAATGCAAGGGCGGATGAAAGTGGGTACAAGTGGTTTTGAAAGTTCAGTGTAGAACTGATTTGTGATTACTTCAACTTGTCCTACTTCCTACCGTAGCTATCAGAAGCAGGTCGGATGCATGTGTATTCAGCTAACCACGGTTTGAGAAGATTTCTTCTAGTTTAACCAGAGCACATGGATTGGTGAGATACAGTTCAGGTCACCCAGTAAGCAGTTGACTTTGAATTGGGGATTCTGTGGGAGGCACAGAGTGCCTATCGATTGTGGATTTCATCTTCCACTTCACTTAGAATGTAAACGAAGCCACACAGAGCAGCTTACATGCATCGGACACATTTATAATATACATGTCTGTACTCGAATATGAAATTTGTATCATAAAGTGTATTCCACTTCGAAACCGGACAGCTTTACATCTGCTTTCTGCTTACAGTTCGTGGGTTCTGACATAAGCTACCCAGTTCAAACTATCATCGAAGGGACAGAGCTGCAGCAAGATCTTTATCGTCCTGATTCACTCTCGCAAGAGTCCAAGTTCGAACGCTCAGACGTTGGGCGTGGGGCTCGCGAATGAAGAGAGTTGCGATAGTCTGCCTCATTTATTCCTGAAACCGTAGTGTGTCTGCGGTGAGTCAAAGCTCCTTGTGAACTTCCATTTCCCCTAATTTGCTTGGGAGAGTGTACAGATGGTAACAATCCATCAGCGTTGTCAGGATTCAAAACCTGATATGTAAGCGATAAAACCATAGGAGTGGTGAAAAGTGATATTGCTGTTATTCCAAGCAACAGCATTGCAAGCCTGCTATTGACGAGTCCTAATTGGCTGGACAAACTGAGCAAGACGAATGCAAATTCACCAACCTGCAGGAAAAAGCAAAAATTTTCTGAGCCTGCAAGTTAAAACATGTAGCAACACTGAATCTCCACCATATGCAGGGCAAGATGACAGCTTTACCTGTGCGAGTGAGAAGCCAACAGCAAGTGCAGTTGTCCAACTGTACTTGAAGCACCAGACGACAACTGCAACCAAAACTGCCTTGAGCAGGAGCACAACCAATGCTCCTACTGAGAGTAATCGTATATGCTCCAGGATGAAAGTTGGGCTGATGACCAGTCCAATGCTGGCAAGGAAAAGTCCAATGAACACATTTCTCACCTGCACAAAGGCTGTGCCACTGGCTCACGCACCAAGCTACGCCCTGAACGTTTATGATACCAGTGCTGTGCTTCTCCACTCGAGTTTCTCAAAGTTGAAAGGAAGATTTAGGTCCTATTCAGCACGGGGATTTCCACTACTGAACATCAGTCACTGTGTCATGCATATCAGCGCACATATCCAAAGGGGACCACATTGCTATTACCTATCACAATGTTCTTTGTGCTCGGATCATGTAGCATTGTCATTTGTCAGCAGATGGCTTCTTCTTGCAGGCTGAGCAAAGACGATTAGGCAAGGTTAATTTTTTCCTGCAGCTCTTAGTGACACAAGCGGCTTTCACTGGTCAAATGCCGCATGCTGAAAAGGCTCGTAGTGGGCATGCAATGCTGGCAAACTATTGAAATGGGCCATACCTGCTCAGTAGAATGCAACACATCTTCATGATGTGGCATGGTTCCAAGCATGATACCTGCTAGAAATGCGCCTAGCTCATGTGATAGCCCAAACTTGCCACACAACCAGGCACATGACAAACAGTACCCGAATACCGTCATTTGGAATAGCTCATCAGAGTAGTGCCTTCTAATGTAGAGGATAGCTTGTGGTACTATACACCTTGACAACCCAGCAGCCAAGGCTAGTATCAAGGCAAGCTTGAACAACACCTGAATACAAGCGTATGAGATTCTGATACATATATTTGTCAGCATGATTGAACAAAATGAAAGACGAATTCCTACGTCGGGGACTACTCAGTGGTGATGACATGTCAGGTCTACAGCAATTAACAGATCTGATAGCATATCTGACCTGATAAAGCAATCAAGTGCGCAAGGAAGTAAAAAAATATCAGACATGAAGTGTTATAAACATTGCGAACTGAGTTCACACGTGCAAATTAGCTACGAGGTGGTAAAATGAACTCTGTGTAGCGGAACTCTACTTTAGTTTCCATAGGACCGGCCCCAGGTGGATTAGATGCGTACCTTGAGGATCAGAAGCACAATTTCACCTGTAGCTTCTGGGTCCAGCCCAGTTGAAGGATTATTTAAACTACTGAGCACTGGCATTAAAGCAAACATCAGACCGACTGAACAGTCCTGCAAGATGAGGGTGCCAATGACAATCTGTGAGACGTTCGAGGTTACACGGTCCCCGAGTGTCTTCACCACAATTGAAGTGCTGCTCATAGATATCAGAGCTCCAACAAATATGCCCTCAGAAAGCATCCCACCTATCAGCACAGACCCAACAGCACAAATCAAAATGGAGAGAACTATTTGCAAGGATCCACCAAGAATTGCGACACTCCCCACAGATCGCATCTTATCTATGCTAAATTCCATTCCCAGGCCAAACAAAAGCAGTTGCACCCCAACCTGAAGAACACAACTGAGTTTAGTCTCCAGGGATTTGAAGGCCACACTAAGGGCTTAACTGTCATAGTCAGAGATAGCGACTCCATACCTGTGCAAGAGACTCAATCTGTACTAGTTCCTTGACCAACCCCAATCCATCTGGACCCACAAGCGACCCGGCTAAGAGATAGCCATTCAATGTTGGCTGCCTGATTGCCTCAAAAAAAGTCCCAGAAAGGGACGATCCAGTGAGCACAACAGTTACATCCTAAAAACAGTTTCACGGAGGGTCAAGCCAGAAGGGTTACCAATGTCGCCCAAAGAACTATACCACAGGACGCCTTAGTATCTTGCTTGAGTTACAGCACACCTGGATTAGCAATGGATCCAAAGTCAAAGCAATCCCTGATTTTGCGCGTGACAACACATATTCATTACTTTCCGAGTCTATGACCCTGTCAACGTCCTGTTCCACTGAGTCAGACTGGGTGTTACTCTCGTCCGATGCGTCGGCTTCCGCTGGCGAACCATCATCAGTCGGCGAGTACATGGTCTGATCATCTGTGGAATTCGACTTGGATTTTGTTTTACTGACTTTCACAACTTGTTCGATATGAGCACCCTGCATCCTGACATCGTTGTCATTGAGGACAGAGTGCAGATACGAAATAACCACGTAGATACAGCAACGCTGAGTAAAAAGTACGACTGTGTGCAGTAAGAAATTGTGGAGCAGCTTGAAGTATCTTCGTAGAGTGTCCGTGGGAGATTGTATGCACCTTTTCTTTGGATAACGTCTCGTTCAGGTCTGTCTTGGTTCTCGAGGCCAATTCCTCGTTCTTGAACTCCGCTCCCAGCTGCTTGTCTAAGTAGGTTGCAATACTGTCTCCTGATCCATCCTTTGGCTCGTCGACGTCTCCATTTTCAGGTGTTATAGAGTAATCGTCTTCTTCACGAGGGGATACTGTACAAGTCAAGCTCCCATTGCTCAGCTTCAAGTCAGTGAGTATCAAGAAGACCATATGGGCACGACTGGAATGGTACCGTTTGGCTCAGAATTGCTTGAAGTTTCGCTTAATCTTCGAGGTAGTGCTGTACTTGTGAAAGTGGTGTCTTCAACCCAAATGAAGGCACTCGTTGAAGCCCCCACACAAAAGATGCCATAGCACTGGGACAGTAGGACGAGCGTTGCCCAAAGTAACGAACGCATCAAGGAAGTTCTTCACTCGCTAGTTGCATCTGTCACCATGCCGATCCTGTTGAATCATTCGAAGTGCCCACAATACAGTACACGCAGGCGAGACCTTCAAAGCCGTCCACTTACGAGTAACGGGCACACACTCCTATATCACTCATTTTCATACGCAACATGCGCGATTTTAAGAGGCAGCAGGTGTCTGGTTTTCAAATTGATATGTTGTTATTTCTCCGACCAAGACGAGAGGCAATGCTGTTGGAAGGAATTGAGATACTGTTGAACTAGTGCCCGAAGTGATGGACAGTAATACTTTCAGATCATATTGCACTTGACTAAGCTTCGATGGCAAAATAGATGCAAGGTTTAACGCCGAGGCTCGGCGTAATGTCCAACAGATGCACGAAATGTGCTCTGAACATTTCAGCACATCAGAGCGTTCTAGAGAAAATATAGCTTTGTCAAAGAGGATAAACTTTACAATAAATGTGTGTGTTCCAGCGGGGTTTGGTATACTAACTACGGGATGATATAAGCAAATGACGGGACTATCCCCGATTGACACAGTAGTTCCTTCACGACTACTTGGTATGGTATTTGTCGTGACAACGATTCGGGATTCAAGTCGAAAACCTAACCCGCAATGAGACTGTAATCGCAACAACATAGCCAACTTACAACGACTGAAAACATTCCCCTAGCTCCGGTCTCACTCGAGTTCTAAGTATCAGATAGACCAGTATCAGATTCTACATATTCAAGCACGTTAGGCATGATCCACAGGCGGAGCCCTTCTAGACATCTTCGCGGACATTGTGCCATGTTGAAGAACGAAAGTTCAAGTTTTATACAAATTTGCCAAGTGTTGCAGTCCATTGGTATGTATCTCTGATGATATGTCTTGGCATCACTGCTGGCTCACCGCGGTGCACCGTCATTCACAATCATGCATCGTCATCATGCTGAGTTGCACATAGAGGAAAGCACTCAGCACAGCACTCATAAATAGTATTAAACCAGAGGTGAACATGATTAAGATTATATCCTCATTGGTTCCTTGTTAGTTTTGACTTGCTGTACAGCTGGATGCCAAGTGCCTTAGTATATTGTACAAGACATCCTCAGCTAGCAAGAAGCAACGAATACGACCGAAGTAAAATGAGCGATGAAGATCAGCATCATTTTTGGGAGCCTAATCCCTTGCGACTGTAAATTTAGTTTGCAAGGCCTGCCTAAAAACGTGCCCACGTGCAGCAGACGGTTAACCTCACAACTAGAGAAGTCTGGATCTGCTTCGCCCTGCTATCAGAAATAGACAGTAGACTGAATTGCTACGCAAAATTTCCTCGCATAGTACCTTCAGTGCTCTTCTCTTTAACGACATAGAACCAAACTTGAAGAAACAGGTTGACATTGCATTGGGAGAACCTTTAATAATACAGCTTAATATTTGCCAGCAAAATCATGATGCCATTGAATGACATTAGCGCAGACCTGGATGAGGCTCCATCGGCTTCGACAAACTTAAGCAGTAGTCGATTACGTTCGTCGACTACGCTGGCGCTCATCATGGCTATCCTGGGCTCTTCCGTTCTACCCATTGGCTATGCATTCTCAATTACTGGAGTGACGCTTGGTATAGTTATCAGTTTGGTGCGAGCCACACATGTTTCGAAACAGGCTCTTCCTTGCATGTCTTGAAACGAAGGCCGGAAATTGCAGGGCAAATCCGTGTTTTGGTAGTTAACGTACTTTTGAGTTTGTTTATCGCTTCAAATTGATTCTAGTATGCTCGACAGTGATGAATAGCATTCGCAGGTTGTTGCACTGTGCAATATGTACACTTGCCACCTTGTACTGGACGCTGCATTGGCAACAAAAACTTCGACATTTGAGGAATTGGCGGCAGCGATAGGCGGATACAATTTCATGCGATTCTCACAAGTAGCCAATATCATTCTCTTGGTTGGAAACTTGACTGGAGACTTTTGTCTGCTGGCTGACTTGGGCTCGAAATCATTGCAAGCTTCTCTCGGTGATAGTGCCCCAAGTATTCTCGTCGGTAATCATGGACGAGGTATAATGGTGTTGCTTATCATCGCTGTTATAATACCTCTGAGTCTTGTTCGTAAAATGCAAGGGCTCGAACGTGTCTCTTCGGCGGGGAATGTCATTGTTATGCTGTTATGCGTAGTTCTGACGTACGATGCAATATCTGCTGACTTCATTGGGATCCGTTCTGGAGAGGTTCCAATGTGGAAGGTCAATGCCTCCCCTGCTGCTATGGCAGATGCATTTGCTCTTTTAGGTTTTTCATTCTATCTTGTCCCCTTGGTTGTACCCATGCTGCTCGAAGTACCTTCAGGCAGAGAGGGAGTAAAGATACTTGCTGATGCTGTTTCCATAGTTATTCCAATTGTTGCTCTTGGAACATTTTCATATATCGGTGTGATGGCTTCTGCTGCATTTGGACGTCACACGCAAGGAGACATTATGATGAATGAGCTCCTGCCGAACCAGCAGCTTTCGGTCTTGTTTGCTCTTGTAATGCTGGTGTACTTGGCATCATGCATTGTACCAATCATAATGTCTCTGCGCACCTATCTGGATGCAGTCTTTGTTGGTTCAAGGGCTCCGTTTGAGTGTGCTCTCTTCTCTTCAATCTCTGAGATGCTATGCATGCAAATTGCCTGATAGACCGCTGTGTCTTAATTTGCTGTCCTTCGTTCCTGCATGCTTCCACTAAGGGCTCATCCCAATGCTTATGCTTTCAATTGCATAGTTTGGTGTAGGAACACGAATGCACACCATACAGCAAGTGAGAGCTTTTCCTTTTGCAGGCGTAGGCGGTTTTACCTGCTGACTGCAGGAATCATAGCAGTCCCCTTTGCAATTGCATTCCACAACCCCTCAATGTCTGAGCGCGCATATGCCTTGACTGGGGCCACTGGCGTTTGCATTGTATGCTACATCATTCCAGTGGTAGCACACATACGCCTCTTATTCACGGGAGGGTACAAAGAGGCTACTGCTTTTTTTGATTCTGGAGAGTTATCTGCTGAGCATCATGCCCTGCTTCAACCCCTCCGAACAAATGTGCCTGAATTGGCATCTTCTCAAGCTCCACACCCTTCCAGAGCCTGCATCTCGTATTATTTCTTTCAGCTACTTATCCCAGTTACAGTTTTAATTATAGGCTGTGGGCTGAGCTTACTTTCCCTGTACAACACATTTGTTATAAACCCTGAGTAGTACTGACACCCTAGAGTTGATTCAGTACGTCTCTTATTTTTTAAAAAGATTGATAACGTTGATGCTCTTCCTTACATTTTGGTTGGAAACTGCTGTCCAAGGTATGTTGGGTGATCTAGGCAATAGTTAGCTAAGGGTGCATGCGTGTTTCTCATGACTTCTCTGCCAAATCGCAAAGAAAATTGGGTGCTTGTGTAACATCACAAGCGACTACTATTCATGAACACACCTTTCATATCTATTTCTCCTGGAATAAAATACTGGAACAATTGCTCTTCGTTCAGGCTTTTCAGCAACTTGTACACGGTAGGATTATCCACAGGCGTATCCACATCTTCTAGGCGATTGATTGACATTTTGTGAATTACAGATGTACTCCTTCACTAATTCTCGTAATGGAATCTGTCAGTGACCAGTGTTGATGGTCACAGTTTACTTCCAGGGTTTGGAGTGATTTGATGTTGCAGAAAAAGTGATCTCTTGTTCATTGTTACCAAATTTCCATGTCCGCAACAACGGGAAGCTTATACTTGATAAGTGTCAAGGTGGTTTTGACTACTGGGTGGCTTCAAACTTTTTTATCAGACAGTACCTCTTGAGATACTTCAAAGTTGCACTCGCTTGTAGAATGATAAAGTTCAACCCCGGATTTACCATGAAGAATGTCTTCTACAATTAATCTTGTCAAAATATGAAAGAGTTGTAAGTTGGCATGAGGACAGCATCTCAGAATTGGTCCACATGATCTTGCAGTAAAGTCCTGGACCACGTCTCTTGTCAAGTCCCGACTGTCTCTGTAACTATTCATTCAAGTTTAGCAGCAACTCATAACAACCAGTGCAGGTGTTATGGGAACCTAAAATCCCTGTTTTCTGCTTATAACCTTCTCCGTAGACCAGTGGCAACTGGGATTGTCCAATGACATACCTTTGACAAAAAGGCACCGCTGTAGATGATACAGGCACTTCAGGCCCTATTTGTATTCTTAGCAAATTTCTGTGTGAACAAAGTAAGCTAAAGCAAAGGTTGTACACTCGTCTTTGAGAGATTGGTATGCATGAATAGGGTTGGCATCTTTGAAGGTCTATTTGAATAAGAGGGAGTTCTGTGCCCTGGCTAGCCCTGAGAAATACAACAGCTATGGGCATACATATCCAGCGTCACAAACATTCTCTGGTTGTATCATCCCCCGTGAAACCGAACGTTATAGATGCAAGTATCGTAAACAGGCATCGCACCAGGATTCATGCATGATAATCATTGGAGTACCGCCCGTTTCAGTTCGTACAGCAATAGCATAAAGTTGGATGTTTAGAAACTTCAGTTCGATCAGTGTCAATGGACATGTTAAGGACGAACTTCGTAATTCCACACCTTAAGCCACCATGCTCCGGCGTACCGGGCCTCTGCGAATGTTCTTGTATGCAACATGTTTACATTCTGTAAAATTTACCACGCCAAAGCGAGTTGCCTTGAGCCATCTACTGCCATGTAACTTTCATCCGTGATCACAATGTCGGTCAACATCTTAACCAACAACGCCTCGTACCCGTGTGCCGGGAGAACACGAGCTCCAACATTGCAGTCTTCAACAGCGAGCCGGTAGGTTAGGACAGACCTGCTTTCTCTAACTTGGAATAATTTACTGCAGAAATTGAAGTAATCACATGAAGGCTCAACTTTTACAAAAAGATTGCGCGAGCGAATCTGTCGATAGTCTCCTGACAGCATCCTCCAGTGCATGGGGGGAGCGAAGCAAATTGTGCCATTCTGTATCCCTTTGCTAATGAGAAAACACAGATCGTGCTTTCATTTTGGTTCATGGATAGCATACAGTACTTGAGGTAGACGGCAAGATTCTGACTAGAGAAAATTATTCCTCCTGTCCCTTGGTAAGGAATTGCTTTTGAATCGATCCAACACTGGGATTTTTTTCGGTAACACACATCTTATTGTTATTATGCCTTGTCTATGGTCTTTAAAATTCGGGTGGCAAGAATATGCACCACGTTTACTGCCGGTCAACGGTCGCATCAAGGCTCAACCGGCGCTGTGGCTCCTCGGAATCTCAAGTTTAGCATGCGGTTTACTTGGCTGGATACTCTTTTGGAGTGGATCATCACTCAAGTTGAGGGGTCTTCCGGGACTTCAAACAGCTTTGTTGCGAGGACCAGGCCAGTGGAAGATGGGTTCTGAAGGCCTTCAGATTGTAGACACACTGCGAAGTGCGAAAAAAAGAATTTTTCAGCCATCCCTATGTACTGACGAAGTCCTCACTGTCACGAATTCGAGTTTACGCTCTACTTCGAAAGATGAGCAACGGAAGAGAAGACCTTGGATGCATCATATGTGCTCAGGGGAAAACATACTTGACGGCAACAAAAACCTCAAGAATAACCAAAACGGAAGCGTTACACAGGGGAGTTCTTCCCTGGACGATTTAAGAATTAGCTTACTTGCAAATATTCGAGTAGTACCGCCAGCGAGCACATCAGACCTGATGAAACTTGACGTAGACATGACACCCACAGAATGGCAATCTATCTACCACAGAAGCAGCAAGAATCACTCAAAAATTAGCTACCCTAGCGCTGGGAAAGTACACCCGTGGTATGGTGACTTCATGGAACCGGGTGTGACTAATGTTGAGAATTCTTTTCGCGTGTCACGCCTGATTATTCTCAGCGTATTGCACCGGAAAACTATCGCAGGAGCAATGGAGAGTATGCTTGAAGCTAGGTCTTTTCGATCAGAGATCATCCTCACGGTGGCGGACACAAATCACTTGGACCAGCTCTTCAACATGCTGCTTGATTTCAAAGATCTCAACATGGAGCATACAGTTGTATTGATGGACAGCGCTGTTTCTTGTGAAGCTGCGAAAGTACACATACCGAACCTCGGGTGTGTGTGGACCAAGTTCATGTCAGAGTGGCATCCAAGGCCGTACTGGACCCCGATTACTGGTCTATGGCTGACGAGGTGGCTCCTATTCAACAGCATGGTCCGCAGAGGATACAATGTACTGATTCTGGATACTGATACATCCATCCGGATGGATCCATACCCCTTCTTGAAGAGCCACGTGTTTGAGGGCTTCAACCAGCTTGTGGCATACGATAACGGGGTTCCAGAGGTCAGCTGCGGCATACAATACGGACAGAACATCTCTCCTGATGGCCCTCTAGCATGGATAACATCCGAAGTGGTAGACCGAGTTCTGAGGTGCATTTGACTGTATGGTCACTTGGGCAACGGCAGCTGCAAATGACAACCTCAGAGTAACCACAATAACTTGCAGATGGACAGAGAATTGGGATTGGTTTGTGGGGAGGCTGAATGTATCGCGGGACATTCAAGGAGACACATTCTTCCGAGTCACTTTTGAGCAGTCAGTCTTTCAGGATGCGATGTGCAGTGCCATGGTTGGACACCCAAGGTTCTATCACAGGTGAAAAGTGTTAGCTCAGCCATTGTCCTCAGGTACCTGGGTGTGTAAGGGGACAGTTTTCGTTTCTCGTTTCTTGTATTACATTTTTCGTTTCTCCACGGATGGAATTTGAACTGTCCGCAAGGTTATGGTTGGTATGCAGCTTATCGCCAAGAGACTTGAAGCAGTGGCCATTCCCTGGCTGGGACCCTGAGTGGAAAGAAAGGCATGAAAAAGAATGTCGATGGTGGTATGAAAAGCCCCCTCAAGAGATCCCCCCACTGTGGCAGCTTATCTCCAGGGAGCCACTGGTGACGCTAAAATATGTAGACGTTCAGTTACCTTACTCTGATGGTGAATACCCTGATGAATGGGGCCATAGCCCGTTCCCGCCCAACAGAGGGGAGTTTTCAGCTTACTTCCAGGATTGGTTGAGACGAGACAATACTGTGATATGGCCTGATGTCAACGAAAAGGAAGATGCAGGTGCTGTTCTAGTGCCACTGCACTGCGAACGGAAATTCCGATTCAACCAATGACTGTGGTAACGCACCTAATTCATAATTAGAGCGACCTCTTGTGCCAGATCACAAAAATCCGTCCTTTCATACTTCCTGGTATGTGTCGAATGGTGATGAGTTTATCTGTTCTAGTGAGCGATCCTGCCTTGTACTGCAAGATCTCTTGGAGAGGCCGCAAAGAGTCTCTTGTGCATGTCTGTCACACTGAATAATAAGTTTCAGTGGCTTGCGGACTATTAATCGGTTTGACAACTGTGTAGAGTAGTCATTGTCATGGACTATATGAACAGATAGCAGGTGAGCATGGCTTAGTGTGAAGCTAGTTACCTGCGAGGTGGAGTGGGATGTGTGAACAGGTAAGAAAAGAGACAAGCGTGAGACAATGGCCCAGATGCCGTTGTGGATGTTCTCACCGTGGGTAGAAGTAGGGCAGAACCGCGGCGGATGGAACTTGCATCCACCCATGGGTATCATCAATCATGTGGTAGTTCCAGGTGGCAGAGACAATGTGTTGAAGACAGGCATCTTAAAGTTGTACAACTGGTGGCACTGGGATGTGGATAAGGCGATGAGGGGCCCTGACCATGTTTTCACACACCAAGAGGTGTGTTCTTGAGGAACGGGCAGCTCTCAGGCTTTCACTAGCTACCCGTTGTGAGGTTACCTTGTGGGAAGACATTGACATGGCGTAACTTGCAGGAGGACGACAGCTCACATCCAGATACAGTGACCCCGATGATAGCACTCAGTCCAACAGTCAATCTCATGTTTTCCACACCTGCGGAAGTGCATGATGCACTGTTGCATACTCTGATCATTCCAGCCATTATATCCAATCGCATTCCAGTCTTACCGCTTGTTCCCTGTGACTCTCCATGGATGAGATGGAGATCCCAGCATGACTATACCCTATTCCATCAAACGGATTCGACTTGCCTTTTTGAAAAATCAGTTGTGCAATTCGGAAACAGATCCGCACTCAAGTGCTTCTGGAAGGCATGGTCATGTGAGAAATGTGAGAACATCGCTGTGCCTTGGTATGAGTTTACCAGATTGGTTGGGACATTGCCATCACAAGACCAAACTCCACATGAAGGTATGCCATTCTTTCCGAAAAAACATGTTCTACATAATTTTTAGAATGGATATGCCCCTGTAACAGAAACTGCCCTTGCAGGAAATACACTATATTTTGAATCTATGAATCTCAAAGAGCATGAAGTTTATGCAATGAACTGCTCGAACCTTAAAGTGAATCAGATGGAAGCAATCCAACCTGGGTTCGAAGAATTGAGACAGGATCTAAGTGCTCTGCATGATCTTCCTCTTATTTGGATTGGAGCAAGAATCCAGCATGATCAAAATGAAACACCTGACTGGGTGAAGAAAAAACTGTCCCTCTTTGATGCTGACATTTCACTCTGTCCTGATTGTTGACACTTGTTAAATTGATGAAGGATGTTGTCGTTGGATGTACCTTATAAAAGTACCTTTGATAGTGAAAAGTACTCTTAGTTACATACATTGAACCAGGCATGTTACCTGATAGGTTATTGTAACCTGGGGTCCAAGTCTATCACAGCACACTCAACTACACTAGTCCACTTCAAATCGTTCAAGGCCCATTTATACATATATTTAAAGCGTATTGTAGGTTTCGGTAACTAGAAGGCTACTGCAGATCCTGAATGAGATAATGCTGCACCCTTATGCAAGGGTGGTCATGCTGGTGCATGCTTGTGTTGCCTAACAAGAAACATGATATTCCAAGTGTTGCATCCTAGTGTAAGTTATCCCGCATTGTCCGAGCATATGTCCTTCATTCCCAGACAAGTGCAGAAGAGTGAGAGTGGGTACTCTACAGAACTTGAACCCTTGGTATGACGCTGCCAGAGATGGGATTCGTCTGCAACACACCAACTTGGAGGTGCAATTGTACACGTCCCAGGTGTAATTCAAACCACTAAACAATAGAGGGATTAACAAAGCATAAAGTGTTCCGTGAATACTCGGTGCTTTTGTTGCTTGGATGACTGAGTTGGGTAGCAAAAGCCAATGAAGGGTTCAACATTTTTGCCGCTCACGAGCGAGACTCCGGGACTGGCTATATTCTCTGCGCTGCAACAACGCATATCCATTCTTCACTGCATTTTTCGGTTTGGTCTAGCAACAACTTCGATATACACGTCTATTTGTTGCCCATGGAGCTGCATCTTCTTCAGCTGTCCACCGAGAGTCTTTGCGGGCTGACATCATCGGGGGTTAGTTCGACTATTACATACTAAGATCAAATGTCTTTGTCAAAACGTCGTAATAGCTACACTATCCCTCGGCAAAGTTGCTCAGCCACTAATGTGACGTGCGGTCAAGGCCCGGTGAAGAAGCAGGCAAGAGCGCTGAACGTATCTCCTAGCGCCGTCTCCTTGATAATTCATGAATAATACTGCTCGAATATGTCAGACACAACTATTCTTGTGGGTCTGTGTCAGGTTATTACCGTTGAATTTGGGATGGGAGCCCTTTTGGGAAAGATACGCGTGGGTACGATGACGTCATTTACTCAAAGCATCTGTGCCCCTCCACCAGTACTCTCAACTCCGCAAAAC
>JAULKQ010005355.1:0-14872 GCA_032356285.1 Smithsoniella earleae | reverse complement strand
TACAGCACTTGCTATGAAGGTCTCGTGTCTGCCGCCGCCAGATTTGAGAACCCCAATCGCGTATGGGCGCCTATTGTCTCCCGTTGCACACTTCCCTGCAGCAGGCGCCACTGCCCCTCCAACTTTACAATCAAACTTTCAGTACTATGAACAAGAGTTTATCATGGTTAACGACATGTCGCGTCGCTGGCAGCTCAACATAGCACAGTGGTATTTAATTTGAAAGACACCTCACCTAGTTGGCACTGCCCGCCTTGGCATCTTCCTTTATAATACGTTTAGCTTTTCATAGACGTAGTCCTCTTACACTTGTTGTTAATCTTGTTCTTACTATTCGTCTGTCGCTGTAATCATCATTTGAAAGAGATACGTCGCTTCAATACATGATAACAATGTCGTTTTCATCTCTTGATTCGGGATCATTCAAACCAAGTAACATTTTTGTGAGTTCTTCCCATCGTTGACGTACATGCGTCGATAATAGTTTGTTTTCTCAATGGTCACTCAAGTGAATGACTTACTCACAACGACAACACCACTATTGTTGCCATTATATTTATCTCGTTCTGTCAAGGGAAACCCTAAGGCTGGGATACCTTGTTGGCAGCTTGTTCATGCTGTAGTAACTGTAGAGTGTCACGAGCACAACGACAGCAGCTTTAGATACCTGAAACCAGGAAAGGAATTTACTTTCAAAATCATTACATCGACTCATGCACGGGAAGGGTTGCGAAGATGGGGGCACAGCCTTTGGTATCTGAAGCAGCTGTGGCAACTCTTTGGTCTAGGATCGGAATGGTATCGCTCCGTTTAACCCAGTGCGTCCAAGACATGGAACATACTGCATGGATCTTCAAACTAAAGGAGGATTCATACCTGCATCTTTTGTTTTTCCACTTTGCCTGGAACTTGTCAACAAGCTGCGACACTGTGCACCGCATGCTGGGCCTCTGCGTCTGTAGGGTTTCAGTTGGGTTGAAGTTTCCTTACCGTCACTTTGCTCAGCATGCATTTTCAGATTTCCAGAATCATCATCGCGTGACAGTGGCTTGCCTCCCTTGAGCATCGCTCCTACTTCGTGTATTGCGCATTGAGATCACATCTATATAAATCGAAGTTCCCTGCTCGACGCTTTCCTTCAAATCACCCGCATGGAGCTCTACAACGATGAACTAGTGTTCCTATACATGTTCTCCAACGAAAACGGCGCAGTATCCTGTTTATTTAATCTGTCTAAAAGAAAGCCAGTATCCTAAATGCTTGAGTTTCCAAGGGGTTGGCAGAGGAATTGATGTTGCGTCTTGCATAAGGCTCTCACTCGCATTTTGCGCGTGCATGTTCACACTATAGGCACAGAGATCCACTCAGGGACAAGCTTACTTTTAAGTACAGCCGCGTCCAAGTGGTGAATAAGCGAATTCGAAACATGGCCTAGGAAATCCTATTAAGAAAGCATTAGAAATTTCTACATTTCCTCAGGGGTTGGCAAGAACTTCAACACTAGCGTGAGCCATACTACCGGCAAAAAAATGGGGCTAAACCAAGTGCCAACACCCGCAGATGACAAGCTTTGAAGATTGTGTTTAGATTTGAAAGCAACTATCCGCGTATCATTTGACAACACAACTTCTCGGAACTCACATTCAATAAGGGTCAACCCCTGTAGCTTGCGCCCTTGCTTGTCATTTTCCGCCCAGCCCACATTGCCTTATGCAGCATTGAAAGAACATCGCGATAGTCTTTTGAGGAAAAATAACGTCTTTGCCCATCGACGGGGAAGCGGCTCAGGTAATTACATTGCAACAACTTCACAGATTAATTTGATGCCGATCATAAAGCGCTTCATATCTTGTCCTTGCATTCTGTATTAGTCTACTACTGTGAGATTTGGACTCCGTGTCCTAGAATTACACATGCGATTCAAGCACCCACTCCGTAACCTTGACGATGACACGACGACGATCAGTCACTGGATATGTTGTGTTATTCAACTTTCCCGCGGATTTGCCATTGTAAGACAGTGATTCAACTGAAATTCGATAGTTGCCAACGCAGGGAGGGTGTCTTTGAGCGTGCATTGAGAATCGGCACGCAACTGTAGACGTGATGCATAGCATAAGAACAAAATCAATAGACTCTAATAACAGACCGCGATAGAGGTGCAAACTGAACAACGATACGTCGCTGGATTGATGCGTTGCAAGAGAAATACGCGAAGATAGCAGCAATGACAGGTAAAGGAGAAGAAAATGCGATCACTCCATGGAATGCTCGACACAATCACGTAATAATTCTGTTCACTTCCACATGTATAAAGAAATAATACTCGCTCATTCTGTACATCGACGAGGATTGCCTGTGCCTGACCAGGGCTACAAAAAGCGTTCCAACCGAGGGCAGGCATCACGACATGTGCGGTTGAGTCGGTCTGATAAGCAAGTTGTGGGTGTGAGTAAGTAGAATGAGATCCACACAGTGTTGAATGATAAATCGTGACACCGCGAACCACTATATGTACAACATAATAGAGGTCAATAATCAATTAAATCCAGTACGGATTTGGCGCTTTTCGATTCCTAACACACACTACCAGCTGTGAATGACACAATCCAGTTCGACGCAGATGCTGCCTCGATGTTCCCAACCCAGTTAAACATTTATTGGGCGTTCCATTCGATGACGAGTAATAAGCAAGGTAGTCGGCGTTTTTTACAGAGGCAGGAACTAGATATCGCAGCGTAAAATAACGTGAAATTGATGTGCATTGATAGTGATGTGATGCTTCCGAGAGTAGGGGAAATATGGGCGAGAGAAGTCGAAGTTTGATAGGCCTGGGAACTGTAGCAGAAACTTGCTTTGTATTGGCTGGTAGAATGTGGTTCAGATGGCATGTTCATTTTTTGTCATCTCTCTTATATCGACTAGGACGCTGGGAAAGATAGGAATATGAGAACATGTAGGAGGGACATGGCTATCAGGAGGGGAGCAAGTTGTCATCTACAGCTGCGACGCTGGTTCCGAATACAGCGCATCAGAGATGCAGTCGTACAACTATATTTTTTCCGCCCAAAAGCAAGTCACAAAGTCATTGTAATTTAGTGTGCATTCAGTGAAAGTGTCCAGGTGCAACATGTGGGAAAATACTGGTATCGGGTGCTGCATCATTTGGAGAGGCACTGGTCAGTGAGTGTTTGCTCACTGAACAAAATCAGGTAGAAACTGTGTACACTACTATCATTTGCAGCTTCAGCTTGCAACCCTGCATCCCTGCGAGCAGCGACTCAAGGCAGAGCATTGAAGGGTCACAAAACGGTCAACACCGCTCAATCTACGCGCAGCTACCGTCTATTATCAAAACCAAGTA
This sequence comes from Smithsoniella earleae, assembly GCA_032356285.1. Taxonomy (NCBI): domain Eukaryota; kingdom Viridiplantae; phylum Chlorophyta; class Ulvophyceae; genus Smithsoniella; species Smithsoniella earleae. The sequence continues at coordinate 11,508 of JAULKQ010005355.1, read as the reverse complement.
CAGTGTATGTTGGGCGTATGTCGTTGGAAAGCCTTATCTGCCGTCAGTGTCAAGATTGGTAAGCGTCAACTCCGTCAAGACATGGCCACGCTCGCATTCCATTTGACAGCCTTTAGGCGATGCTTTCGAACTATCAACTGCACGCTTTACAACTACTGGTTCCTGTGGCGCATGAACGACTACTTTGATGTTGTCGAAGCGAAAGTCGGTCTGGTTGCTGGGGAATCTGATGGGTTGAATTGTACAAATCTCTCCATGTCGCCGAAGGCTCACCGCGCCAGCTCAGCTCTAAACACAAGCTTTCTCGTTAATACAGATACACTCCACGATGAAGGTTTATTCTTGCATACGAATCTGCTAATGACGAAAGTTATTTGACAAACAGCTGTGCTCTCGGATGTGGCAAGCCCATATGAAGTTGGAGACACAGGACTAGCCACACAGGCCGTCAGGCATTACGTGAAAAGATGAAACAAAGTATAAACTTGAGGAGGATGTGTTCTCTTCTGTTGAAAGATTTCGGAATGGTTTAGTTGATGTAAAGAGGTAGGAGTACAAGTTGTGTAGTTGGAATGAAACCGGGTGTAAGAAAGATGTCACAGCTGTGAGCGACAAACATGTTATGTGTTGCATGCGATTAACCGCCAGTGAAGCTTCACGCCAAGCTCGATAAAATATCGTCAAGATTTGTAGGAGGCTATGTAGCACGTTATGCTATATTAAGGAATAGGATCTTTTCTTCCATTATCTTAACTGCTCTTCTCCATGAAGGCTTGCCCGCTCGGTCGATGTGACGCACACACTCAAGAATTGCAAATAACGCTGTGAGTATAAGGTTAAACCACATGCTATGTAGCTTCGCATAAATCCATTTATACATGTAGATTGCATCTATATGCACACGATTAATGCTAGGTCAAACATGACCACTTTTTTCTGAGTAATGCATCAAAGAGACATAACCTGTCAATACACTCCAACTACACAGCATTCAGAAATGTTGCAACAGTGGAATGGTTCTACAAACTAGCATGCATCATACACAGACTGATGAATCCTGATTCTCACCTCACCTCGGCTGTACATTGCAACCTCCACAGGCCCCCGCATCCCTGTCACGACGTAAAGAGACATTGTAACACCTACAGGTTTTCAGATCAGTGCGAGTTATCAATCAAACCGGCTGTGTTATAATCTTGCAGTTCAAATGTTCGAATATTCCCGAGTCCACTGCCAGCGGTGTAGCACATGCGTTTCGTCTTCCGATGAAATTCGGAGCTCTCTCCAATTGTGTAAGAATAACTTTACTTGACAACGCTTTGGGTGAATTTATTCAAGTAGGAGGGTTTCCACAGATATTGCGTCAACTCTCCTATGCATGCCCATACTTGTCAACCATGTAACACGACAGAACAGCTTTGTTGTATACAGGAAGCGCGAAAAACTGTACTACAGCATCCTCGGATCTACAGCTTTACTCTTCTTTTGCTGGCAGGTAATGTATATTCCCAGTACTGACCACAATAGCTACTGTAACTTCACTTATAAAAATTAAATTACATTGAAACTGTTCTCCAGATCACCCATGGTCCCAATATACAAGAAGCAATTTCAGCATGCTCAGGCATTCACCCATCTTCCATTAAAGCAAATGCTGGCATCATACCTGAGCAAAGGTAGCTGACAAAAATGGTTATTTCTAGTGATTAATCACAAGCGGGGACATGAGATCCTTGTTGGAAGCAACGCCCTATACTTCTTGCTAGTGACCCGAACTACAGTAGCCCTGAACGATGTACAAATTACCCCTAATCAGCGATAAGCTAATCTCATTATACATTAATCTCATCTATCTTCCCAGTCCATGCAGAGATATACAAGAAGCACGCAAGCATAGCCCCTGTGGGCTCTAGCGTGCAACGCCATGGTTCATAAAGCAGCATTACTCGACTGCTATAACCTTGGAAGCAATCACAAGCTAAACTCCTAATCTTCTCATTCCATTCTTTGCAAGTGGATAGTCCAAGTCGTCGCAGTTACAGTTGTAAATCAATTCTACATGCTGGATGAGCTGCTGATGATTGGGTGCACCCGCGCGCAGACGCATGCTAAAGGCTAGGTGAAGACAGAATGCAAGCGGAACCATGAAAATCTATCGATATAACACTCCACACATACATCGTTGTCTACATCCAGAAAGCAAATGAATGATTCGAACGCCGCAGTACCAGAAATCTAGATATGTATAAACGCTAGAAAACCTGTCAGTAAGCTCACTTATCAGCTGTGTGTGAAGCACCAGCTGTATCAGTATCGTCTCACGCAGCTATCTTTCAAACTAGGCCCTGGCAACGATTTGAAGGATCGTCCAGCTTATCCAGCAAATGGATCTTGTAAACCAGCTTACCGTTTAGTTGAAAATCCAAGCTCTTGTCCATTGTACCCTCAAGATCTGGTTTGCATCCCAGTTGTTTACACTTTATTCTTGTCTAGATTGTCGCTGTAATGAGGATTTGAGTTGAAGGCGCAATCAAGGCGAGATCAGGCCTCACACCAGCAAGCAATCATGCATTAGCTCGACTATCAATACTGAGTAGAAACAAATCTCATCAAAAGACGGAGCTTGCGGCCCTATAAATACTATACATTAAAACCTTCACCAAACGATCCTTCACTACAATACTCCTTATTTTAATTTCATTTGGCGAAATGGCGAACGTTACGAAGAATAACACAACTACAAATAGAACTATAGTTACGGTACACAGTGAACTTGAACTCATATTTGGATGAGAATGATCAAGTTTGGACTGTCAAAACCGTCTAAGTGATGATTTTTGGACGTACTCGGTGTTGTGGCTCAGGGTCTACGAATTTACATTCATGTTATCACACCAGCACAGCGCCTTTCAATGGACAAAAGGCGACTAACCTTTAGTAGGTAGTTGTAAGTTTAGAGTATCGATTCACACTCTCCACCTCTTGAAGGCTTATATTTATCCCAGCCATCGGAGTAACTTACGGCTTTCTCTAGTCTACGGAAGAACTTGAACATATGCACACGATTCGGCGTCCAACCAGCAGCCATACAATTCATTCAATTGTGCAATCTGCATCAGATGCAAGATTGGAACTTTGCTGGAAGCCATGCCTGATGCCTCTTCTCAAGCACATGCTCATCTCGAATTAGTAAACATCACAAATGCATCATTCTCTTATGCTCTTCCCGCTTCTTGCGAGGTGGGGATGCAGTACTGATAAGTTGGCACGGGAGTGAAAACTCCACCCCAAAATTTTGACCTTACAGCCCCTTTGGCATACAAACCCGTCGTGTAGCCTTAGTTCTATTTGCGGTTTGGAAGATTCATCTAGTTTGCACTGCCCACCTTAGCATCTTCCTTTACAATACAATTGGCAATTCACTGCCGCAGTATGCTTCTTATTATTATGCTTGTTATCCGTCTATTGCTGTAATAATAAATATGTTGGCGTCAAACATCTCATTTCGGGCCACCACAATATTGTCTCCTCTCCTGGCTGGATGCTGCTGTGGTGCCTGATACTTGGCTCAGACACCGTGTTAGAGGAGTGAATGAGCGCTTCAATCTATCAGGAAGTTAAAACAGAGCAACACCATACAAGTTTTCGAATGTGTGGATCCCTTCAAAGCTGACAAGAGCACAATTTACGGTGATTGGTGCGAACACAGCACAAGAAAATAAAGAGCTTTTATCCAACTCGATCGGTTTTTCACAGAACAAAGTGGGCAACAATAGGTGTTGTTCTGTTCTGCTTCTACTTTCAACCTTCTGGATTCCTGTCCCAAGGATGGGAGAACAACCTAGTGCAGAAGCGTGAACAGCCATACTTGGATCCCTGTGCTGTCACAACTTATCATGCGTGTTTTGCCTCTTGAAGCAAGGGAGAAGGTGCTAGAGAGCGATGCCAGGACAATCCTGCTTTCTCTGACTGTACATTGTCATAAAGACGTAGTTGCTTCGGATGATTGCGAGGGATTGTGGGCTCTGGCGAATTTACAGCCAAGAAACAGCAAGCCCGTGTTCGCAGCTTTGAGTGATGTCTGGCTCTGAGGAATGGCAGAATTCAAGCACTGCTCTTAACAACCATAGAATAAATTTCCAAGGCTATAAAATAAAGCTGATTGGAACTTCAGATCCCTCGTTTGCTGTGAGAGATAACTACAGGTTCAATTCTCCGTAGATAGTCCTACTTGTACACTTGCTCCACAGGTGTCCAAGTCATTAAGTTCAATGAAGTTGTCTGGCTTTTTAAAGCACTATTGTGTTGCTCTGTTCCGTTCAGAGGGTCACTAAGGAAGTAATGACGTCCAAATATCGGCCAGAACGCCATTGATTCCCTCCTCTATTGAATCTAACTGCTTGTGAGGGTGCTGGAGGGTATCTTGCTTTATAACATGCGCACTTGTGTGCTGATGATCTTGCTTTCTTCAACATTTCTGGAAAACGTAGTGGTGTCTTGGTGGATAGTTCCTGTGGTCTAGTTTATTATAGTAACTACTAGAAGGACTGTGTGATTGGGATTGTACACACAAAGCCTGTAGAGGTTGCTGTGGAGTAAACTCAAGACATTGAGCTGGGATGCCAAGCATGCCTACCCAGTTGATGTCGTATCAACAGTCGCACAGAGAAAGGCCTGAAGCAACAGTTGCGGATGAATCATTCTATGAAATTTAGATGTGAGGCATCATGGGATGAGAAGAACGTTTCCTTACAAGCCTGATCTTCTGGGAAGGGGATTCAGGCTCCTACAGGAGGACTAGCTCCTGCGATCCCTTTTAAAATAGGGATCCCCTACCTAGAGCACTTGGTACATGTATCAACATACATTTAGCTCAAGCTCTATGAGATGAGATATTTATAACCCCTTTCTTCTCTGTTTAGGTCTCTACCTGCCTACTTGTCAATGTAATAACAATTTGTAAATAGGGGGCCTCCACAGATGACTACCTGATTCCCCCTTGCAAGTGCTATAGCTAGTTCTCTATACACACTACCTAAGATTTCTACATTTGTAAATTAACTACTTGATGCAGCAAAAGTCTTCTGTTTCTCTGGAAAGTCTCAGTGCTGGGAATCCAAGCCTACCGATTGTTTCTACTGAGACGTGTGTGAGATGGTCTCCTTGGTTGCCATCTGCTCGGCACAGTCTGGCCTTCTCCGCATTCCGAGCTGCCGCTACCTTTCTCTGGAACTTGTGCTTGATGTTGGCGGGAGTTGGCTGTAGTTTGCATATCTACCAAGATATGATAGATAGAGGAGAGCGAACCGGAACTTCCCGAATACAAGCTGCAACAAAAACCGAATCACCAATACATACTGACGATCTCCTTTATGTAGGCTCTGTTGTAAGATCCTCATCCCGGAATGCGGGGTTCTTGATTATGATGCTGTAATGCTGTGCGTGCGTGCTGCATTCTATTCTAGTCGCCTGGCCAGAACACGGTTAAGTTGTACCTGCGAGTCAAGGGTAAGCTGTAACTGTACACAGGGGTCTGAAACATTACCATTGTGTATTGTGTTTGGCCTTGCTGGGTATCGAGTGTGTGAGCTGGCTGCACACTGCTTTGTTGGAGGTTGTCGACTCAGTTCGTCCATGACTATTCAGCCAAAGAAGTACTTCAGAGTTGTTTTAAACTCATGCCGGGTCGCTTGAAATACAGGCAGTTTCCATTCCAACGCATCTGCTCCGTCAACTCAGATACCTGTCCTGTTTTCGTTTCGCGTACCTGAAGACAAGTTTGCTAGATCCTGAGATAAAGCTCTCGGATTCATCGGGTTCAGCTATTAGTACATTGTAGTGAGCTTTGGAGCCCGATTTTTAGTTGCAGCTGACTCACTATTTACTGAAGCTGGTAACGTAGACGGACTTCTGGCTGCAAATGCTTTCATATCAGCAGCTTCAGCACGGTTTTCTCAGAGTTTTAAATTTCTGAGAGATATTCCAATCATGTAGTTGGAGTGATAGTAAGCGGGCTGTGGTATTTGCGTGTACATGCCTCTCTGCACTCGGCAGTATGATCCATGTATGATCCAAGGTACTCAAGCCGGGATGAAACAGCTAAAGTTCATCAAATCGAATTAGAACGTCGCTCAATTGTGGTTGTTTAGGCGTTGTAGCAGACAAAAAATGAGGCCAGGCGGTGTTCGAGTGTTCTTACAGCACACGCATACTCATGCAAGAGCGACTGTCAACCTTGAATTCCTAAAATTTGGTTTCTTATTCGGCCCTTATTTACTCCGAAGTGTTCAGACATTTGGTGCTTTTCGAATTGCGAAGGGTAACACAACCAACAGATCAAGCTTCATGAAGCAAGTGTACGCAAGCATGATTCCAAAGGTTCAGCTGCGAGGGTCAAAGTACAGAATGTTCATTTTTAAAGAATCCTCACTTGTGGGTTGCCCCCAAAATCTTTCACTTCCGGGCGCGGTTTGAATGCGCAAGCTCCGTTCGTTGGCGGAACGCATGACGAAATGCACTGAGCGGATCCCCCATACATGTATACGCGGCCGAAGGACGCCTTTACGACGTGTCATCGCCTGATTATCATGTTGCCCATGTCACCTGTTTAGACGACTCCTCTGTCAACTTAACATGCAACTCCTCGCTTTGAACTTGGTATGGTTTGGTTTGTAGTAGACTCTGTAGCCGCAGTACTGCAGCACCAAACTCCACTAAATCGTCTATGTACTCCTCACCTTATAACATAAAGCAAGAAGGGGTGTAATAGGTGGCTGCTCTTCAAATCCCAGTTTCACTCAGTCTCAGTAATGTTCGCGGGAAGCTAGTGGTGCTCTTTGTGACCGATATGTACAGCATGTTCTATCTGCCAAGGTACATCACAGCGTAGCCTCTGAAGAGTCTTCCAATAACGAACTATGGTAGATCAAGGCGTTGCCAAAGAAGCACTCGCTACACCAAAGCGCTCTCGAGGTCGCGCTGCTCGAGCTGCGTGGAGAACTATGGACCGGCTTTTACACTGGAATGAACTTCCTGATTACCTTAAAGATAACGAGTACATTTTTACCGGGTATCGGGTACACACGGGGGTGCTGGGATCCTTGAAATCTCTCTTCCGAGTACATAACGAATCTGGGAACATTTGGACGCATCTTATAGGTGCGAGCATCGCGGAAACCTATTTGTCGTATCAAGTGACATCGGTGTCTCCTTCCAAGTGTTGAGCTGTTCATGCGGACTTTCCCAAAGGGAGCCTATGGTCATAGGTGGCACCTAACATTCATCAAAGGTGCACATGACATTAACACAGCTTTTACAGGATTTTTCTTCTTTCTTTTTTTGCTGTTTTACATCGTCAGAACGCCTCCAACTCCGCTGGCGCTGCACAAGGAAGATGCACATGAAATGTGGGTAGCTGTATCGTCTAAGTTACGCAATGTTTCGTCAAGCGTTTTGAAGCAAATGAACAGAATGTCTGTTGACAGTGATACAGCGCATGCTCTGATGAACTTTACAATGCTGCCGACCGGTGCGCTGTCTGCTTAGATCATCATCAAAGGCGAAATAATACTCTATTGCAAAACTCTTTAACTTCTATTAATTGTTCTCATTTACTTGTGTAGGGGCTTCTTCGGGAAGTAGTCTGCAAGAAATCATTGTGGAGTCAATTCATTCTCTGGAGAGCCGGTTCCAGCAGTTACCTGTTCTAGTTTCAGAGCAGTTGAATTCAATGAGTCCATCAATACTACGTCGTAGAGACAGCTTTAAAAGGTTGGGTGACTTCTGCAAGCACTCGCTGTCTAGGGGAGTAGAACATTTGAGACACGGTGTCGAACAGTCTTTCGCTAGCGTCAGGTCCTCTGTTTCCGAAAGGCTACCGCATTCTGTACCTTGGGAAAGCACTGTGTTTTCAGCAAAGATCCAGGACGCGTCACGAGTTTTGGAATCATGGATGCAAGAAGTTGTTGCCAGAGCAGTTAGGTGGCCTGTAGCTAGGTGGCCACTATATTTGTACATGGCCGGCGCAATGAGCTGTCTGCTGCTCTCTGCGTTTTGCCATTTACTTGGCAGTTCGAGTCGTCAACTGTTCAGTTCCATCTGGAGGTTGGACTACGCCGGTGTGCTCTTCGGATTGGGTCAACACATGATTGTCTTCAGTCACGACAAAAACTTTTTGATTCACTGACATAAGTATCGAATTGATGTGCAGGAATAGTGGCCAACATCGTTACATCATTCTATCCGAGCGTTTACTATGTCTTTCTTTGCGAGCCAGTTGTGCGTTGGACATATCTTACCGGAATTACGCTAATAGGTTTTGCAACCCTTGCTTTGTCGCTGCTGAATCGATTTCAAACCGTGCGGTGGAGGGCTACACGAGCGATGTGTTTCGTTTTACTCGGATTATTCGGGGTAGTTCCCTGGGGCCATGTAGTTGTCGGCCAGATATACTTGGACAAAGTAAGGAAAGCGCTTTTATTAGATATAGGCATGGGTGGTGCTTACTTAACCGGGGCTGTATTTTACGCTTCGCGAATTCCCGAGCGATGGTTCCCAGGAAGGTTCGATATCTGGTTCCACAGCCACCAGATATTCCATATTTTTGTAGTGATCGGTGCATACACACATTTCTTGGCCTGCCTGGAGTTGATAAAATGGCGAGATAGCAGTGGCGGGTGTGCTCTTCACGACACTTATGTTCGTGTTCGCGCGTCCGAAGAGGACACATATGATGCGCAAGACCTGATGTGCTTTCTCGGAGACAGGATGAACACCCTTTGGCACGACTGAGTCTCTGCGTGATTGTGGTGTTCTTAAACACTAGAAAAAAGGTAAGCTGCGGAGATGCATTTCTTTTATGCGAACTGATTGTGCGGGGATGTAGTTCTGTAAATGCAAGAATTGAAAGCAAGCACAGGGCGCTCAAGCCAAACAGTTGCTTTTGATGCGAGGTTCTCCCTGTTCTATTATAAATGGGCCCAGAATTCTGTCAAAGTCCTCGATGCAGAAACCTTGAAGAGCATCTGTACTTATCCATGAGGAACTATTATCTACTGAGTTTGTGTGTCTCTATCATACCAACATGGGGAGATATCTCTTCTGGCGGGCAGCGTACATGAATTATCGTCTTGCAGCTGGAGCGGTCGAAGAGATACCTAGAATTCACAGCATACGATCACATTAAGGATCAAACTATCATTTACATTGTCACTCAGATGGACCAAAAAAAAATGTAATCCTGTACCGTGAATTTACGGCTGGCTTAACCTAAGCAAAATAATATCCACTCTTTTGAAAGCTCCCAGCCCTGCATGCCAAGCTATCCTTCCCACGCACGGTACCGTACTCAAACAATTATCAGTTATGCCGACTATTACCGTGTGAAAAGTGAACGCGACGTGCTGTTTGTACTGAGAGAAGTATTATACTTGTATCTTTGAAAGATTTCTGCTGGAATAAAGCTGTATCCTTCCGCTGCTCCTCATGCATGATCAGCGGTAACCTCTCCTTGTTCAAGTATGCTGATTCCGTTTCCACCGACTCCTACGCTCCAAAGAATTAGTAGAAACATCAACTATATTATCTTGAGTACACTCGTCAATTTGCTTGCGCTTGGTGCCTCTTTTGGGTGGGCTTGAAGTCGTCGCTTGTCTTGTGGAAGCCCCGCTAGCCCCTCTTATTTTTGGTAGCCCAGGAGGTACCTCCGCTGTCTCATTACGGCTAGATATCTAAACCTCTCGACGAAATCTAGGCTAGCCGAGCGGTCCTTTTCTCTTTGTTCACTTGCTCCTGCCTTCAACCTCGCCCACTCCCGACTTGATGCCCACACGGCATCATTCAGGGAGCTTGAGCTACTATTTATGCCATAATTCGATTTTAAAAGGTCACTGAGGGCTTAAAAGGTCATACGCTGTTCTCCTGCACCTAGGGGCGAGCCCCGGTACCGACACACGAGTAGGAGTGCACTGGCACGATGACAATCTCTGTGCGAACCCTCGTAACCCATGCTGAATATCGACTTTATGATGAACTCAATACATTTTACCAAAAATTCCCCTAACTTTCATATGGTTAGCGCAGCAACACAATGGTTTGAAGCAGCATTGGTTTGACTGAAAAAAACTAATATCTGAGCTAACAACAGGCACGGAACCCGCGGCCACCCATAATTTATCATGGAAACGTAAGATCAAAAGAGCTTCCTATTGATGTATACGGCTGAATTCGCGAGATCTGTGACAGACTTTCCGTCGGGTTTGTCCGATGTATGCCCATCCGATAATTGTTTGAGTAAGGTATCTGCTGATCGGATCTGCTGACTCGCCACATCAATGGACTGAAGATGCGTCCTCAAAGCACACGGAACGGTCTGAAAGATGCGTGAGCATTAACACAAGTGTCATAATTAATGCAGCTTGAATATCCCGAATGAAACAAACCAATATCTGGGCATGGCTCACAGCGTTCCAACGTGTGATTGCGTACACGACAAGCCTGAAAAACTCGCATCTAGTACCGCCGTCGTTGCTTCGTCAGTGCCTCAGATCTTGATACCAGATATTGGCGTTGGTGGTCATAATAAGTGAATCCGAAGTTGAACACATGTGAACTGGGTTGGACCTTTAGGACGAGAGCGGACGTTCGATTACATCAAGATGGGACGGGTTCAATAGTAGTTCAATAGTAGTAGTTGTGACGTCAGTAGACGCATCTCTGCTGCTTGTGGACTTTCAACGAGTGAGCATCACTATACTGTAGCATGCCCCAACACGCGTCTCCTTACTTTCACCAGCGAAAAGTGGACGAGCTGACGCTGCTGGGATTCGGATAGAGCTTGACTGACAAAAGTAATTCTTCAGCCTTTTAATTTCGCCCCTTGAGCCCCGCATATCACGGCACCTTTGCAATTGTGTCATACATGGCGGAGTTGTTAAAATTTTCAAGGTTTTTTCAAAGCGACAGTTTATGTACAACATGCACATGCGAGAATGCTGTTCCTCGTCTGTAGCAGCTTAAATTTAAAATTTAAACTATTGGCCGAGCAGTGTATGGTGCAGTCCGAAGTAAAGGGGAGCGAGGTAGATGACACACGCTGTCGTGCAATTAAATCTATGACAGCCCGGATGCGAATCAGATAGCTCCGCCCCGTAGGTATCGATAGTGCGAAGGCTTCCAACGGCAAGCACCCTTGAGTTGCAGGGGTGAATTCACATTATTAAGTGTCCAAAAAATTGATAGACACCCCGAGTAGATGTCATGTGTTCGTTCACTCCGGACCTTGCACTGGAATCAGAAACAGGAATCAGAAACAAACGCCCAGAGTATTGACGGTAATACAATCAGGACTTGAGAATTCGGGCTCCAATGCGTCGGTATTAGCTTCAACTTTATCGTGCGACTGCGGGCCCTGTTAAACATTTGTTGGACATTGTACACATACTGAAAAGGCGTGAAAGCTCAAAAGCAGCCACCGATAGCCCACAGTCGTCAATGTATTTATCCTAATGA
>JAULKQ010005333.1:0-14885 GCA_032356285.1 Smithsoniella earleae | reverse complement strand
TTGCACAGCGCAGCTCAAGCTGTGTGAGGTCCCATGGCTGGGAAATGTTGTGGGATTCCTGTAGAAGGTGTAACAAGAGAGTGAATCTGTCAGCTTCCAGGTCATGTTAGAGCACATTCGCCCTGTATGCTGACAGTAGACATAGTGCTCCAAATTGCACCATGCGTGCGTTTGTACATCTGTACAGTCAGAGAAGGGGACGCACGAGCTGCAGTATCACTTGTTTTTTTCGTTGAAATTCCTATGGAAGTTGTGCATGCGGGATGACGGGCTCCGTTCCAACTAAGAAAGGGAATTTAGTCAAAGCAGTGATAGTGTTCCATTTGCACGCACCCTGATGTTTATGGACGGTGCACTTGTGGTCAGGTTGTGTGATCAGTTGAGTCTAGTAGGTGTTGTTTTGCTCAACATATTTACGACGTCTTGATTGGGAATAGTATCAGTCCCAAGAGATGGCACTACGCATGCTTGTCATGGATTCAATGTATCAATTATTAACCAATTAAGTTGACTTGGTATTTTCGTTCCCTGAAGTGCGTGAACTGTGGAAATCTTCGTGTCCGCTGCCTGTTCACAGTTCCCAGATGTTGGTGTGATAATATGGTGTAGCTTATCACGTAGTACAACGCATCAGTTCCAAAACAGATAAACTTTACATTGTAGTTTGAAAAATCTTAAGTTAGAGTGGTTGCGGTCAGCTCTTCTAGATGTGAAACAGGTTGTGACTTTAACCCCGGTCTTGGTATAATAAAGGTTGAGCCGAAGCATTAAAATATTGTTTTAATATTCTTTATAACCCAGCCCTTGGAGTGACGGGTACTGAGTATGAAAGTCAGAAGGTTTGCAAGGTTGATCCTGTAGCTAAGGTGACAAATCTCTGGAGTGATCCTGTGAGTGACATGGACACTGGTTGTAGATCTCCCTTGTAGATCTCCACTCCCTCCGTGTGGATGTAGTACATCACTGCTTTGTTAAACACTATGCAGGCATGCATCTTCTACATAGGCCTGGAGCCTCCTAGGCATGGTTTGTCATCATCATTTCTAGATACATCTATGATCATATAGGCTGTGGAAACCAGCTACATCCAGGCCATTCAAGAGTCTTCTAGACCTATGTTTTGCTTGAGTAATGTTATCACAGCCCTGGTAGTTTACATCTTTAATGATGGAGAAAGCAAAAAATATTTTAGCTGCCCCTGTTGAAGGTGTGGTTGTGCTTGGCATGTGAAACTCTCTGCACCGGCTGCCGTGTCCACAGGTACATAGTTGATCACTACTCTGTGCTGCGGGTGTGCGCAAGGCCACCAGGATTTGGCAAGAAAGCCTTCGCCATTGGCATCGTTGTCCTCCAGTGGCTGCCGCTGGGCTGGCTGATGCTCATGCAGTTCGTCTATTTTGCTGGAAACAAGTTTAGCGGAGATGACGACCCCCCTGTGTCAACCCCTGTCATCTTGGGTTTGCTGCTGTGGGCTGGAACAACATTCCTACCCTGGAAGCGGTGGCTTGGGCGGAGCACTGCACCAGCAAAAGGGCCGACTAGTGAGCACAGGTGCAGCTCCCGGTTAATTTGAATCTAAAGCAGCCACATATTGCTGTGGAGACACTGGCTGTATCTTAAACTGGTCGATTTTGCCAACAAGTACAATGAGCAGCGATTCTCATCTTATTGAAGACTCAAGGTTAACACGTACCCCGTACTGGTAGCGGTTAGCCTACCCTCATTACTGAGCTACCTCAGAGCTGATTTGTACCCGATCAATTTGTTTTCTGGACAGGGTGCTGATGTCTGACTTGACCGGTATGGTTTCGCAGATTGGTGTCAATCGTTGCTGCGGTGATTGTTATTATTGTCGCATGTAACCCCAACGTGCTTCAGACGGAAATTTGTTTATAATTTTGTCTTTCTGTCACTCTTTTTCCAGGTGGAACGAGGCTAGCATGGTGTTATGCCTGCCAGCCAACATGTGTGTCTTGGTCCCCAGAATTCAGGGAGTTAATGCGTGAAATTCCCACCTGTATAGTTGTGCTAAGAAGCAGCACGCCAAGCCGTTTTGACAGTGTGTGATTTTGCTGGCGTCTTTCAGGCAGTCCAATAATTGCTACTGATGCTCACTATTGTCTCAATTTACAACGATTTGTCTGAAAAGAGACTGTCAACATTTCTGTGTTCTAAGTGAAGAAATCCAGGGGTAGCTGCTCTGCAATACTACCTGCATGTAGATGGAACAAGTTATTCAGGGATGTTGAGAGACTAAGTAGATAAGATGGGAGCTTACTGCAGTTACTTGGCGATCATGGAGGCTGTAAATGCTGATTGCCAGCAGCAGTACACTCAGAAAATGTCTCGGATATCGTGTGTGCCAAACACGTTCAGTCCGCTGCTCCCTCCGCATTGCAGTGCTGCATATAAGAACCGTATCCAGGAGGTGTATCAACTACACTCTCCCCCACTCCCAGAGAACTGTGAGCTGCTGCAAGGGCAACAGCCAGATAATGGCGGGCACTGGGCAAAACCCCCCGCTGCAGGGAATTTAACTCGAGTACCTCAATCTACAAAGGTCCGACTAGTAAGCACTGAATTCGCTAGATGGCCAGATCACAAGTATGTATGTGTTACGTTCTTGCTGAGCATTCTTCTGTAGTTGGAAAAGCTTGATGACTTCTTCCTTGTTTTGCAGGCGCTGTTTGTGAGCCCACTGAATCCATTGGAAGCAGGGAATTCCGGGACTGCCATCGCTCCTGCAGCCGTGAGTCGTAGAATAGATGACGTGACTGTTTTTTAGGTAGCATTGTCTCGTCGACAATGCTGTGGTTTGGTTTCGCTTGCAGGTGGCTGATAAATGAGGACAACGCCGCGCCTTGTACTCATTCATCTTCGCTATGTATTATAGTTTGCGTAGATAGGACGACTTCGGTGTAACGTGACTGACATTTCGCTGGTTCAGCTGAGTTGGACCTGTTGCTGTCCGACTGCATGTGTTGCTTGTCGCTGGAAAGACCGGAAAACATGTATCGCTTGTTGAAAAACTCGCATCGCTACACAATTTTCTTTCTACGAGTTGTCTTTCAACGGGCTTGTGGGCATTGTGTACTTGCTTCGGTGAAGCATTTGTAACGGGGTTACTCATGAGCCGTTTGAACCGCTTTCATACTGAATACGAACCGAAGCAATGGGATGTGTGCTTGTGTCATTCAGTTACGTACATGGTATTTCTTAGAGTCGTGACCCTGCATCCCAGTGAGCTGCTCAAGACGAGCACCTCTGTTCTGTGGAATGCAGTTCTTTTGTGTGAATCTTTTATATTCAAGTATGAGGTTGCGCTCGTGCAGGGGCTGGAATCATTCATCTACCTTTGTATGTAAAAACTGCTTGATGAACTTCAAGAACTTGATGAACTTCTGGCTAAACTGGCGGACAGTTTCGCTTTCCCGGACTCTGGGGGAATGGCGTGGCGTGCTTGCATGTTAGGTGAATCAAGTTTTATTAGTTATATCCGCTCGGCCAGGCCTTATCCAACCCTGGAATCGCGTCGGCCGAGAAATACGAACACATGGGGCCCCATGGGGCTGTGCTTTGACGCCACTGAAGCATGCTTCCGCCTCGTAAACAGTCGAATCCAAGCACCGAGGAACAGGAGCATGTGACTTTTTTTTTTTTTTACTTGTTGGTAAATATGCTTTGAAAGTGAGCTGCGCGTGTTATATACAACGGCTTCATCAGGCGTACCGTTACTTGATGTCTTCGTCGAATGAGAGGTCATGCGCATAGAGTCAGAGTTCATGTATCTCCGGACCGGAATAATAAAAACAAATAAGACGATATTCATGCCGTCTCATGATTTTACGAGACAATGCGGCCACACTAGTGAAACGGTTGCCCGGGACACGATGCGGAAGGCCAGTACCAAAGGCTTACACTGGAGCAGCCCGTGGAAAGTTCGCTCAAGCTTCCCAAGATGTTCAAGTGTGCTCCTTTTTGCCTCGTGTCACTTATCTGGAGATCAGGTCTATTATGTCCGACTTGATGGTATTCTGCTTCCAGAATCTGTATTTCTTGCCATCGTACGCTAATGCAAGCCAGCCGAAGCAGGTTTTCGCCAATTTACTGAAGTTTGAATGTCATTCGTTCCATGCTGTATTTTTTATTTATAATATCCTTATATCAGAGAACCCAGTTTTGAAATTTTGCGCGAGCCATTGCACGCTGACTAGTGTAGGCCATCTTTGTTAGCACTGAAGTCGCGCCCTGGTCAAAGGTTGGAGGGCTTGGTGATGTATTGGACGCGTTACCAGTGGCTCTTGCCAAGAGAGGATTACCCGTGGCAACTGTTGCTCCAGCATACGAGCCATACCCGGACACCAGAGACTGCGGGATATCAGTTCCCTTGACGGTAAACAAAACCATAAAAGCTCAAGATAAGCCTGATTTGCAATCACATGATCCTGAAGGCTCTTATAATACAGCACGAGTACGCATCGTAGTCGCGAAAGGGGTGCTACGTGCATTTGTTGCGCACCCACTGTTTTCTGTCCCAAGTACGGACATATACTCATCATACTCCGAAGAAGGAGAATATCGCGATGTTCCCGCGGCGATGGATGTTTTGTGTCAAGTGGCAATGGCACTATCATGCTTGATATGGCAGAATCCATCGCTGTCAACTGGCTGGGTTGGCGGTCCACTGCCACTGAATCCTCAGGTACTTTGCACACTAGCTAAAAAGAAAAGCTGAAGTCATGCGTAAGGATGCGTTAATCTCATGCACCCAACTGTAAGAACAAGTGCGGAACTGGGATCGATACCTATTTCCGTACCTTTCAGAAAGTGGCATGCAGGCCACATCCTCCACCAAGCGAAGGCGCCAACCCCAAACTATTTTTATCGCCAATGACTGGCCCCTGGGAATATTGCCGCTTCATGTTAAAAAGTGGCAGCATCGGATACAGCCTGGGAATGCGAGTGCGAACAGCATTGCGGGTGCAGAAAGCACAGGCAGTGCACCAGTTACCAAGAAGCGCCTCAAAAGCTCAATTTTTTTCAAACTCGGTGGAATTAGGGACGAAAGCCAGCGGGAATCAGTATGGCTAGAGGCTCAGGCTACTTTACACGCTTTGCTCCGGTCATCTTTACAATCCGCGAAGGTTCGTTGCAATGAATGTGTTCAATAGTACGGCTATACTCAATAATCCAGTGAAGAAGTTTTTTATTTTCAGGTGGTGATGTGCGTACACAACTTGGCGTATCAGGGTGTCTTCGAGGCCAGTTCAATGCAGTCTATTCAACTTCCTCAGAGTAGTTTGGAGTCCCTGCGTCCCATGCAAAATTCAAGGTCACCTCCATCGTTGAAACCTCGCAGCGTCCACCCCCCTAGTAAACCCACTGTGGCGGAAGAACCTGCATACGGCCCTTCCGCATGGACATCAATAACCCGTGCCCTGGAGCTTCGCACACAAACGTCCTACCAAAAATGTTCCCAAGTGTCGGTAACTAGAACTGAAGCCATGATATGGCGTCACTGGTGGAAAAAGGGCGTTTCACCAAGTCAAAGCAGTGCCCGAATCCGAACAGTCAACTTAGCAGCTCTAGTCATCGTCTCTTGGAACGCGCTGATAAGCGACAAATCTGAACCAATATCCCTTTCCGGCCGTGGCCAATCCGCCTGTGGCTCCTGTGACCCCCCATGCGAGTCCGCAGCTTGCCTTGCAAGCCCGAGGTCTCTCCGCACTGCACCGCAGTACACTAAACAAACACAGCAACAAAACAAGGTCGAAAGAAACTCCTCAGATTCTTATTTAGGCTTCTTGCCCACCTGGATCTGGCATCACCTTCGACGCTCGGAGCACATCGGATTTCTCGGATCCGACGATACTGTCAACTGGCTCGCAGCAGGTCTGCGCAGCTCAGCAGCAATAGTTACTGTATCGCCCAATTATTCTTGCCAGGTATGCTGTCATCCGACGGGTACCAAATACCTCAACTCGTATTCAACTGGCGCCAAAACGCTTTGATATTCTACTGTCTTGCTGCTTCAGATTGCCGTAGACGTAGAGCAAGCCCACGGTCTGTTGCCACTACTAGCAGAGCGGCGAATACACGGCATAATGAATGGCATAGACACATCTGTGTGGGATCCCAGCCGAGACCCCCACCTGGCCCCGGCCATGCGATTCACCCCAGTGACTGCGACAGCCGGAAAGAAGGCAGCCAAGCTGTGGCTGCAGCGGCACATGGGGCTTCCCAGAATCCCCCACGCCCCGCTCGTCGCCTTCCTCGGCCGACTCACCCCCCAGAAGGGCGTCGATGTCCTGCTGAAAGCGCTCTACTCCTCCATCGGCCCAGCACCGTCACTGCCCATCCCCCGGGCGCCTGTAGCCATCCTCTCAAGGTAGGCCGCTCCTCCTCCCCAGTTAGTGGCACAACCGCGGAATAAGCGTGCCCCCGGACAGCACAGCAGCCGATGTTCACACGCGCTTACTAGGTAGGATATGCTTCCAAGTACGGTGGACCCTCGTTAATTCAGATCTCGCTCTAATTCGTACGAAATTGGTGCCTACGCACTGTAAGTCACACACTGTAATTCGTACATGTAAATGACAAAAATGGCAGCTTATGTAATGTGAAGAACCCCTGCATCTGTACTAATCAGATTTGTACACATGACCAAGTTTGTTGCCTGCCTGGTGCCGTCCCCAAAGACCCCCAACGAGCCCTGCGTTTTAATTTGCTACAGCACTATCACAGGTGTGATGCCAGTCCCACCTGTTGACGGTATGCTGCATTAAAAAATTAAAAGGTTGTCCACACGTTGGGACCACGCTGCTTCGAATTTAGGCAAGGATGTCAGCCCGTGTGGTGTAGCTTGAATAACACTTGTGCAAATTCTATGGATTTGCTCTTGGTGTTGTAGTACTAAGGTGTTTTCAAAGGGTGCTTTCTTCTGTTAATTGATAGTGCAATTTCAGCTCAGATTTTTCACGTTAGTTATGGGTAAGTTGATGAAGAAAGGACAAACCTTGTGAATTCTGTCCTCCGATGCGAAGAACCGTGGCAGGAGAAGCTGTGCCAAAAGGGTTCCGGAGCCCTTCTGAACTCTACGTCAATAGGTCCGTTCGGTTTTTTGTACCATGGGGACGAGGCGCATGCTCACATAGTTGTGACTATTGTGGCATATAGCCATGTGTGATAAGGGTAGCGGGGACCCTTTGGTGAGACTTGAGCACTAAGAGTGTAGCACGGAGAGCAAATCAATAGCATTTGCATGAGTGTGGTTACCAGGGGGTGACGTATAGGGGGGATTCTGGCAGTAAATCAAGGTTACTGTGCTGTACAGTCGTGTTAGGTGGGGGCACATGCTGCTCAATTTTTGGAGAATCCATCTCGTATGTTTGCTGCAACAAGGTACACGCAAGCCTCCTGAAAATTGTATCATCCTGCACTTCTCTCATCTTTGAAACGAAATGTATGGTCAGGTTGTTTGTCGGGAGCAGCCGGTGTTGGAACTCGGTGTCTTGCAGCCTTGCAAGCATCGCACTGGTATGTTGGATCGAGATACAGGGGAGTAGGTCTCAGTTAATTAGGCTGTGTTCTGAGCAGGAAGGTGAGAGTGCAGGTGGGTGGTGGGGGCCGAAGGGGGGGCGCTGAAGGTGAGCCTTCTCCGCGGTACTGGCAGGCTGTTGTCATGGGGGCTGGTGACAAGCACTTGGAGAATGAGCTCGAGTTCTTGTCTCGCACACTACCAGGACGAGCTGCTGGTGCAGTCTGTTTCGACGAGCGCCTGGCGCATAGGCTGATTGCTGCTGCAGATGTGCTGGTTGTTCCTAGTCGATTCGAGCCCTGCGGGCTGGTGGCGTTGTCTGCGCTGCGGTACGGAGCCGTGCCAGTGGTTGCGTCGACCGGTGGCCTGCAGGACATAGTAACTGGAAGGTTCATGCTTGGTGGCCTGTCTGAGGTACGAATCGTGCACATCTCGATGTCTAGCAGCGTCTAAATGGGAATGGCGCGAGCCGTGCGTTCGTCCAGGATAATTTGACTCCACCTCCAAACGTCCCAGATGGACCAATTGCCCGCGCTTTCGGCTACGAAGCTGGCAAGATAGCTATCTCAAATGACACCGGTGAGCAATACAACAGCGTGCTGCGCTTGCGCGCGTCCATAGAAAGAGCGGTGGCTGAGGTTGGTAGCCCAAGATTCCGCAGAATGCAGCACGCTGGCATGGTTGCGGATGTCAGCTGGGACTTGTCCGCTGCAAGCTGGGAGGAACTTCTTCATGAAGTTGCGTGCAGAGATGACGAAGCTCAGGGTTGAAGAATACCCGTCCTGGCTTGTGGACTCGTTCGTTAGAAGAAGAATGTTTCACTGAATAAACGCCACGGCTACTGCAAGGACGGAAATTTCCCGCGCCTTATACAGAGATTTTTTAATTCCTTCGTTCTGTAGGCTGGTGCCTTTCTTCCTGCGCCGACGCGGAGCGCGGACTGTATGAGTGCTATGAGATGAGGCTACGGTATGATGGTAGTGAGGTTGTGAGGCACGCGCGGGTCGTGATTGATGATGATATGAATATAATCGTTATGCTGAATCTTCTACACACGTGGATTTACTATGGTGTGCACGTTTCACAAAGTACAGTTTTTCCCCTATTGTAGTTGAAATTATTGACTTTTTAGCTTTGTACACTAATCAACGTGTAACATGATGGGTTTTGGCGGAGAGTTACAAAGTTGACCTGACCCCAACCAGGCATTATTCGCATACAGCTATTGAGGTTGAAAATACCCTTGTTCGATCTAGATACACTAGCGCCTGAGTTACAACCAGCGGTAACGTAGCAAATCTAAAAACTCAAGGCCACTGAGCGGAGGTTTCCAGACTATGAAGCCTCGCATTGTTGCTCAAGCATCTCCAAGGTGACAGACTTCGGCCGCTCGATTGGAAGTCCAAGACCTCTTGACCAAATCAATTGACTCAGTACACCAATGGCGCGGCTAACTCCAAACAACACCGTGTAGAAGTTTTCCTCCTTGATGTTGAAATGCTGAAGAATCACGCCTGAGTGCGCGTCGACGTTTGGCCAGGGGTTTTTCACTTTGCCGGTTTTCTCCAAGACTCCTGGTACTACTTCATAAAGCATAGATACTAGTTTGAACATGCTATTCTCTGGAAGGTGCCTGCACGGAATTATCTCGTTGTACACTTTGAACCACAGCACCGCGAACGTTATCAACCTCCGCCAGGAAGTACGGCGGTGCAGGCATACAAAAAGGGACATACTTAAGGGCGAACTCTCTTTGGCAGAAGTAACGGGGATCTGTCTTGCGAAGTACTGCGTGCCCGTAGCCGGGGACCACCTTGCCTGATTTGAGGGTATCCCAGACGAAAGCTTCTATGTCTGCCTTTGTGGGAGTATCACCCAACTGTTCTTGAACACCCTTGATCCATTTGAGCACCTGAAGTTGCCGTGTTATTTTGAGCAACTTGAGACTTAACTGCGGGCGTGAAAACTGAATGTGGTAATCACCACCACTCAACTTCCCGGGCACATACCTCTTGATTGGCCAAACCGTGCAATGGACCTGCTAGACCGTTCATTCCAGCTGCGAGAGATAGATACGGATCTGATAGCGCGGAACCTACCAAGTGCACAGTGTGAGCTGAGACATTGCCTCCCTCATGGTCTGCAAATGCGTAGTCGTTTGTTGAGCGTCAACTACATGAGAATTAACAGCCGCATACAGAAAAGTAACGAACCTGCGTGAATGGTCTGGTACATTCGCATCATATCTAGCGCAGCAACATCCGACTTATCCTGGCCCATCATCACTGCCAAATTACCCGCCCAATCGAGGCTTTTATCAACAACTGCTGGCTTCCCGCCATGATAAGTATTATTATAAACTGTCGCTGCGACTCCAGGCAGCTTGGCTAGAAGATTTAGCGAATCCTCGAACACTGGCTCCCAGTACTTGGACTTGTGAATACCTACACCAATCAACAGATTCATGCACTGAAAACCGACAGGCGTATTAAAAAAAAGAAATTGTAACACCGGTATTCACAGAGTGCTGTATCATGCTTAGCCTTAAGATTACTCGCTTTGCAGTGCCAACGGTCATCAATGCATGTTCGCACCATCGCTATAACGCTTGAAGAAAACAGATTCTGTTTGCAACGCCGTGATGGCAGCAGAAAATTGAGTCATCGGATGTGTTCCCGCAGGCAATGCTCGCAAGACGGTGTAGACATGCTGGGGAATTTCGCTGCGGGCCATGAGCTCTTGAGACAGTGCAGAGACCTGAGCTTCCGTTGGAATAGCTCCTGTCACAAGGAGCCAAAAAAGTCCTTCGGGTAATGGCTGTGATCCACCAGGCGCCTTGGGTAGCAACCTCTGCATCATCAATAGTACAACTAGTGCAAAGTGGTGACCATGATTCATCAACATGCTCGAGTGAATTGGCTCGTCACGGTAGCTTTGCGTAGCTCTAAAGTAGGACGATGTTTCATTTACAATTCAGCATCCCATTCCATGCCTGAATTCACACCTGAAGCTCCGGTATCGTATGGCCACGGAAACGGATGCCATCCTCCGGGTCCAGTAGCGATGTTTCGTACAACAGTCCCGTAATACCACGCATACCCCCGATCAGCATATTAACGTTAACTGTCTGAAGCTCTTTATTACCATGCTTTGCTCTTAAGGCCTTCAGTCTCTCTTGTTGGCCCGGTATCTTCTCTGCGAACGCCTTTTTCAGCTCATCTGCTTGTACAGCTATAGATGAAGAGAAGAAACGGCAGCCCTCCACCAGAGCAATACGACCTCTTCTCAGCATCAACGAGCTTGACATTGTTATTGCCGGTCTTTTAGCTAAGAGCAAATTCTATTGTGCTGTCTTGGTTGGATCAGTGAGGCTACTCTCGTACCCCGGTACTATATTTAAATGGTATACTACTACGGTTGCCTCACCCGCCACATACTTTCTGAAATATCTCAAAGGGCCATTTCCGGTCGCTGCATGGCTGCAATATAATGGCGAGGCTACCTGGCGAGTTGCTGCAAGCAACGGGAGTCTGATTATACATGAGTCACATGCATACTGAATTGCACGCCCATGCAACAGCGCGCCGTGGACAATCTGGGCCCGCAATTGAATTATGCGGATGCTCACCAGCGGTATCTCGGACAATCTCTTGATATATGTACTTCCTTAGACATGCGTTCCTTATGTGGTAGTGTGCATAACCTCGGTGCGCTTCATGGTGTTGCAGTCTGTTCCCTCCATCACAGATCCACAGACGTGCCACCATTCAAGTGTTTAATTGTGTAAATGAGATTTCTTACTACACGGGAGATGAGGAATCAGGCTAGGTAGGGTCCAAGAAGGCCGGGGGGCCAAAATATTCTGTGTAAAATCAGCTCTTTCCCAGCGATGGCCAGTTTCGCGGGTCATATGGCGAACAACAGCATATTCTTGCGAACAGGCCGCGATAGTACACTAGTTTCAAATGTGTAACAAAATTGTCCGACTCTTGGCAACAAGTGAGTAACTTGTGCTCTATTTTCCCAACCAATGCAAGGAGCTGTCTCGTCACATTGGCAAATCTCAAGCACGCTACCCGGCATGATATCAGGTGTGCAGAACTTGTGTCAAAGGTCAAGTTTTCCGGAACTTGGTATGATTAGAGAACTCCGAAGAACTCTAACCGCACTTCTGAATCAAGCAACAATCGCATTATATTGCATACATTCGAGTGTGTACACTAGTTAATTCAAGTCCTTGACGAGGGTGCACTGCAAAATGCAGGTTTGCCACATGTACATGGTAAAGAATATCGACTAAGTAACACCGTGTTCCGTACAATAGACAAGTATGCTCGCTTTCAGTCACAGAAATCCATCAATAAATGCCACCAGTAAACTCTATTCCCCATTTCGTACAACATTTTGCGCACGGTGTCAGTGTTACACTAGATGGCAGCATTTTATGTACCACTAGGTGCCTATCTCGAGATATATTTACCTTGTCAGTCTCTGCATTGTGAACTAGTTTCAGCAATTACTTTTAAGCAAGAGTGAATTTTATTGTCACATTTTAGGCCATGACTAGTGATGCTGTCGTAACAACTTCAGGCTGCACTCTTGAATTTGGCCCATTTGTTATCCTTATTTTCAGGAAATTTCCTGTGCTTCTGAAGAGGCTACAAAATTTCCGTATGCTTTTCAAGTCGTCCCAGCTAGCTATGTTCGCAACTCACTCAGCTTGACAAATCTCGTGTAAACCAACAAAGCAGGGCACAAGAACATTGAGACTAAGATGCCAAAACGAACTAAACTTATGCCTTTCAACTGACTCCCTGTACTTCTGTGTTGTCACAAGCTCTGTAAATCAACATTCAGTTTCCAGATGATAACAGCTTGAAATCCAGAGTGCACTGGAAAGATGACATTTCATCATCAGAAGGAAGCATGAATATAAAATTCAGCACTCCTTGTCTTTCCTTCCATTTTCACACATAAACACTGGGTAAGTCTGTCTTTACACTGCAAATTCCATCTTGTTTAATTTCTTGAATGTGCAACAAAATATGAAACAGCTCAAGAGGCTGATGTGCAATGCAGACTGTCAGCCATTAACGCTGCACATGCGCAACACTCCATTCCCCTGTTTCTTCCTAACCAGGTATGCGTTATCTGCACAAGGATGTGCACACATTGATTCTTGTAAGTCTGGTTTAGCATCTTGTCCATGTTTGCCTAGTTGACAAACATTGTTACACAGAAGACATCAGGTGGTTGTACAAGGAGACATAATATTCAATGATAGAAGAAAGCAGACCAGGAAGCTGAGATCCATTGCATTCACCACACAAAAAACAATGGAACTAAGTGGACAAAGAACAACCACGATGTCAATGCACATCATCCACAGAAGTTAACAACTTATTCTGCTGCATGAAAGTAACACTACTGTTGCATGCACTAAACCCGCTGATGAGCTCCATGGTGCACCAGGCGTGAGCCAAGCGTTAAACAAGTGTACTAGGGACTGGTTGGTGTTCACTGCACTTCTGAGCACGACTCAGCAGTCACTCAAGCTCAGCGCGTCTCGTACAAATGGTCTGACCCGCACAAGCACACAACCGCTCAAGCCAACCCGAATCCATGATCATTCTCTATCGCCTTCTCCAGCCTATCTTCAAGCCACTGCTTCGTCGAGTACTGAGGCAGGAGTAGCACATTAAAGCACACATGCGCGGTCGGCAAACGCGACGAATGCTCCCCATTTTTGACTATTTTGAACTTCGGAGAAAGGGATGCCAAGCCACCCACAGGGGCGCGATCGTTCCCGGTCACAAACTGTAAGAACCGTCGCTTCTTTGTTTCGTCGAAACTCAACAGTAACTCCCAAAACCAGGCTATGATTTCACTATCTGAAGACCATGGCGGCGTGCCCCCCTCGTACGTAGTAACCCGCTTCAGCTCTTCGAAGTCGAGCTTCTGAGACCCGCAGACCACTTCTTCCAACTCAGAAGGGCAGCTTCGGAACAACTGCATCATGCTCCTATCACAAACGCGGAAGAACCCTTTCTCAAACGCTTCGAATTGCGGTGCAATGCGCTCTTCTAACAGGAAACGAGTGTACTCCTGCACAGCAAAAAGTAAAGGACATCGGTACCCCATACTCGGAAGTGCAACCTCATCAAGTCCAATGCTGACCATAAAACGAAAACAAACCAGACCGAATGAACTATGTTGTTTCACCTCACGTAAATCGTATGTTGCGTACGCAAAGCCCAAGATCCAGGCATCAGTGAAATGGGCGCGCAGACGCGAAGACGAGTCGACCAGCAAGCAATGTTTGCGCAACTCGTAGAATTCGTCCTGGTACTCCAATTTCAAACTGCGGATTAGAATTACTCCCCACAGAAAGTTGACTAGAACGATTGACTGACATTTGGGAGGAAACCTCTAAGGAATGCATTATTTATTCCTTCAACAAGCTCTCACTGTCACCCAAACGTTCTAGCCAGGTCTTGAACACATGCAGAGACAGATATAATGCGAGGAGAAAAGAAAATGAGGCGCAGAAAGCAGCAGCTAATTAATTAATTAATGCTGTTAATAAACACCTGGTATGGTAACTAGGGATGAACCCACAGGGATGCCTGTGGACAGATTGACTAACTGTCCACTAACTTGAGTTTGTTCGTTAACCAAAATGGCAGACCGTTGGAAACTGGAAAAAGTGAGGAGACAGATGAGCGACTGTACGTGGATGGTAATATACTGCAAACCTCAATTCAAGGGAGGACTAAATCATTCAGATGTTTTGCGCACTTATATGTCTATGTAAGAGCCAGAGTGTCCAAAGACTTGGTTTAAATAAGGGTTAAACCAGGGTAAACCAAGATAGCAGAAGACTCAGGAGTTTATGCGTATCCCCGTGGCACTGGGATCCCTTATGAGTCTAAAGGACTCACAAGGAAGCCGACTTCCTCCGACCAACGGCCAGGCCTAGCTAACCACTCATGCTGAGGTCTTACTTTAGGGCTAACCCTTCCCAGGGTCTGGCAATATTACCTAAAATGTGTCAGGGTACAGAGCAGGCTGTAACAGCACACTTCACACTTTTACACTTCAGCACAGATGGGCACAGCAATCTCACCGGTGTCTCCAAAAACTGCACAGAAGGGGAAACAAGGAGAGAAGGCCCACCTGCACAAATTCTGTCCGATTGAACCCGGTGACAGGAATGCTAGCGCCATTCTCTCGAAGGTCATGGTCTACGGTTTCGAAGTCAACTTCGTGAGACACCTGGAAGCTGAGGCCCATATCTCCCTCCACTGAATCTGCAGGGTAGTCCAGAAGCTGCCTGAGGCTGGAGTAG